>NDGN011448008.1:3005-15929 GCA_002564285.1 Tympanoctomys barrerae
AAGGACTTTAAGGAGGGTATTGGTGTGATTTGATCTCTTTGTTTTTGAAAAGATTATCCTGGATGGTGTATACATAAGGAAAACAAAAGTGAAAGCAGAAAAACAAACTAGGGAGTGCTAGAAAGCCAAAGCCATGAAATAGTGTGGATCAAATGGTGTCACTGGAGTTTGAAGAAAGCACCAGATCTGAAGTACCTGGGGAGGCAGAGCTGACTAGACTGACCAGTGGATTAAACCTGAGTGCTGATATAAACTAACTATTCTGCTTCATGCAGTATTGGCTCAGTGTTTCTAGTGAAAGTCCAACATCCCAGAAACTCTACCTGAGATGGATGACTACCTTTATGAAGGAATAGTCCTCAAATCAGATGCTGCAGTTGTGCATCATGCAGGTCATCCCTAGTTTTAAACCTCACTGTTGCTGGATTTGCTCCTAGAGTGAGTTCCGATCCCCAACAGCAGAAAATCAAGTGATGAATGAGCTTGACTTTATTTTCTAGTGGAGCCAGGGCAGGCATTTCAGAAGGAAGCATATGCTATAAGAGTAACATATGCCATCTCATAAAGGTCTTTATTGCTAAGAGAAATTTTAAAAATAAATTTTAATTCTGTCATCTGAGAGATAGAAATCTTGTGGCACCTCCCTTCGGAAAGGTCTCTGCCTGCTGCCCAGCATCAAATGAAAGTTTGATGTGATCTCCTGTCTTCACTTTTTTTACCCTCTGGCAAAATGGCTTGATTTCTACAACTAAACAAATCCAATACAACACTTAATAGTGATGTTTTCACTAGCCAACATATATGTTTAAACATCACCTCTTCTCAGGTATAGATGGGATTGATGAAAAAGCCTTAAAGATGCAGTCATCCCTGAAGCTGTTAACTTTGGTCTCTCAAAGTTAGAGAGCAGCTGCCAAGAAACCTCAGTAAGATGCTTATTTATTAGTGTCCTTATCTACTTAACTATATTGCTGTCTTGGTCTGCCTCTCCTCCTTTCTGATACCATGTCACCACCTATATTCTTTTTTTTTTTCAAGCTGCACATTACAAGGGCAAACATTTTGACTAACACCATATCTGAAGCCTTGAACCTCCCCCTGGGGAAATATTAAGAGCCTTTGCAAAGTCCTGTAAATGAGAGCATCTTTGCAAATGAGAAACTATAAGTGGGAAGTAGCTCTTCAAAGTACAGCTCTTGACTTATTCAAGAATGTCAGGCCTTTCACCTACTTTGCACACCTGCTGTGGCATGGATTTCATCAGCTCTCCATGCAAGGTAAGAAGTTGTAGAGGAGTAGAGGTAGGAAACATGTTTAACTTTCACATGTGTCCTTTATAAAATCAGTAGGCCATTCTTTAGAGGAATGGTTTATCAAACCTGAGTTGCAGGCTTACAATCTTCAACTACCAATTCCTTTAGCAGTTCACAAGTAAGGTAACTGGATTCTGCCAGCCCATCTCTGACAGGACAGGTGTAAAATTATCTTTCAGCACCATTTGTCATGTTTCCTGACCACCAAGATCCCATTTAGCTGCTTCATTTTCCAAGTGAAGCTTGTGTTAGAGAAGATTGTGTTTCACTATTTCAATGGAAGAGTTTCTGACTTGCAGTCATTGTTTAATGGCCAGGACAGCATATTGTATGCTTGTAATAATAACTAGTGTCCATGTGACATCATAGACTACTCAATAGCCAATCCACCAGCCCTGGAGCTATGTATGCTCATCCCTATGGAGCAGATGAAGAGACTGAGGCTGAAAAGCAGTAAGGCACTTGGAAGCTCACAGCCCTCACAAATAATGGAGAGATGTTCACCATTGCTTGGCTATCAGAAAACAATTAAAGACCTGATCTTTCTCTTCAGGCTGCTTTTCTGTGGCATTTCTCATATAATCTTGAATTCTTCATTACTGTCAAAGACATTCGAAATGTCTAAACCTCCTAGCAGATGTTGCTTCCACTGTAGCAGGCTTCAGAAAGTTCTTTGTCACTGAATGCCAGAAGGAAGTGATGCTTCTCTTCCTCGATTTTCTTGTCTGAGTAGAACTGATGTCAGTGATAATTGTCCTAAGGAGAGAGGAAGAGAGCTTGAGGGACCCCAGGTCTCCAACAGTCCAGTCACTGATAGAACACTCAGCTTAGCTATTGGGCTTTTCCTCCTTTTAGCACTGTGATTCTTCACTTACTTATTCAAAAAAATGCCCCCTTCATATAGGACCTGCGGTTGATGCTGTGAGAGAAATGCCTTTCCAGTGAGGATGTTGAGAAAACATGACATATTAGAGCTAAATATAAATTTGAGAGACAGGACTAAGTATAGATTTATAAATCATTCATATAATGGAATTTTATAAATTTATTTATCTATTTATTTATTTTGAATGGCTCAGTCCACCCCGAGGGCAGGGCTGGTGCTGCATGTGGGCAGGGATCGAACTGCAGTCCCCTGAGCTTGCCTGAGCTTGCCTAAGCTTGCCCTGAAATTTTATAAATTGAAGTGAAACAATATAGTTCATTGGAAAGAGCTTAAAATTTTGAGTGAGCAGGTACGTGTTACAGTTTCATTCCTTCCTCTTGCTAGATACCTCTGTTCATCGGCATGACTTCAACTAGATCTGTGATCCCTTCTCTTGAAGCATAATTACTATCATTGGTATGTCACAGAATTGTCACATAATAGTAGTGAAGCACGCAGGCATGCTTTGTAATATGCTATCAAAATTTTAGTTGGTAGTGATATTATTGTTAATGTAATAATCAAGTGGAAAACAAAGTAGGTAAAACCATCCCTCTGATTACAGTCTAACATTACAGAGGTATGCTGAGAAGTCCCAACTTGAGGTTGTGAATCTTTCTATATGGATACATATAGTATCAAAAATAGAATGATAATTATATCAAATTATGTTTAGAGAAAGATTAAGTTGCTTATTTTTCTAAATATTGTTTTTTTTCCTCAGTAAAACAGGAATGATTATACAAACATCATATATTTATTTTGAGGATTAAATATTTTGAAGATAAGATGAATCAGAACTAGAATAGAGTTGAGCATTTATTAACTGTTGAAGAATTTAATCATAATTACTATTACTTAAGTATTTTATCCTATATTTGCCATCTATAGGTGATTTATTGTTACAGTGGCTGGCACATAGTAAGCATCTAGTAAACAGTAGATATTATTAAAAATAAATTTATATATGGCTTCTTGGCCTTTTGGCTAAGATCAAGTGGAAAATAAGTTTGTATGATGAATTAGTGGGTGGAGAGGAAATCCGTGGAACCTAAATATTTAGATAGATGGAGCTAAATAGAATTTCTCATCAGTTTTTTCTGTTAGTCGGGATTGGTTATTTGGGCGTGTAAGCCACTAGCTTGTTACTCAACAGAGCTGGAGACAGAGGCCCTAGAAAAGACAACTGAGCTTGAATTGTCGCAGGTGAGCTGCTCATCATGTGATAGCCCAAAGTGCACAGGCATGCTTTGTCCTGTGCATGACACCACAGAGATGACCAACAGAAGCAGGAGCAACGACCAGCTCACTGGCCTGCCCAGAAATGTACAGTGCAAAGGAGAAATCAGTTCATTTTAATCACTTGAAAGAATGTAAGCAAATAAAATATTAAATTTATGGTCTTTTGGATCCAATAACTTCGGTAAGCATCATGGTTATGCTACCAAAAGGGAGATACTGCTAGTTACAAAGTGATAGTTAGAATGATTAATGGTTACAGTGAGTTATAGTTCATAAAAATGATTTACAGAAGCTGCTACTGTAAGCTTAGGAGTCTTTAGTTGGATTCATTAATTGAAAGCTGAGATATACATATTGTATAATTTTTGGTGGCATGGGATTGGGAAGCATCTTATTAGCAAACCTGAGTCTTTTTTGTTAAAATCCCATGAATGAGATTTTATGACTATGAAATTTTAGTGTGTTAGAATAATTCACTGAAATTAAACTGGGTAAATGAAAATATCAACATTCTGTAAACCTAATCTGTCTTTGAAAGGTGTCACCTTAGGCTAACTTATCTAGCTCAATCTTGACTGCAAGGAGACTCAGTTTAAGTGAAATCTGTAATAGTAATGCATCTTTCTTTGTGATCATAAATGCCAGAATTTGTGATGACATCACTCAGCAGCACTAGTAGAACTGTCCTTCAAGGCATCTGAGCGAAGGGGCCTGAGCCAAGGACAGATCAGGAAAGGCTGGCCACCAAACATGGATCAAGGCAATGAGGAAAATCCTAAGGCTAGAAGCCACCATCGTGGTAGACCTGGAAAGAGGTCCTGACAGGAATAAGAGGCAGGGCAGGGCTGGCCAAATAGCTCAGTGGATTAAAGCACTTGCAAGCTGGCACAGGGGCCAGGGGTTTGATCCCTGGGCCTGCAGAACCAGCCCCGTCCTTGGGGCACACTGAGATAGTGATTAAGACTGGGTGTGGTGGTGTGTGCCTGTAATCCCAGCTCTTGGGAGGCTGTAAACAGGAAGATCACTCTGAGTCCAATCTAGTAGTGAGACCCTGAACATTCTGCAGACCTTTCCCCCCCCCAAAAAAAAAGGCAGGGTGGAGGCTGAGCCACAGGTTTCAATCAAGAGAATGTGCCAAGCAGGATAGGAAACAGAAGGGCCCATGAGTCACTGGGTATGGTGTCAAGTACACCTTGATTAGTACTTGCAAGGCCCCACCCATGCTCTAACTTGAAGAAAGCAAAAGGACTTCGAAGTAGGCTGAGATGGGTATTTTTGAAACTGTCTTCTACCATGGCAGATAATAAGCATTCAGGAGATCAAAGGTAGTAGCAGGCCTTTAGAGCCATAATTGAACAGAGCTGTTCAGTGTTCCATGATCTAGCCTAGAGGCTTCTTTGGGAAAGAGGTGTTCCTCACGGTGGTGACTTTTTCTCTTGACTCTGGGATGTGTCCTAAAGAAGTGTTCCATCCTTCCCTTGCTTGCACTCCCCGCCTCGACCTGCTTGTTTGCTGCTTCTGTCTTTCTTCTTTTACTTTCCTGTATTGCTAGCCCTAAACATGGGTGCTGCTTGAAGTAAGGAAATCTCAACATTCTGAAAAAAACATTCTGTCCTGCCCTGTATCAGTCCTAAATTATTTAGGCATTGCTGGACTTCTTTAAAATAACTTCTGCTCTGTGATTGAATGGATCAAGAAATAGTTCCTCAACTAGACAAAAACAAAAGCAGTCTGACTTTCTTTAAGAAACTTAGTTGGTTTTGAAAACCTGATTATTACATTGGACAAGAAAAATGGTGAGGCCACACAGGGAAAGTGTGACCGGAGTGGCATATGCATGTCTTAGTGACAAATAGGTCACTGCACTTACCCTTATCTACCAAGGTCCCTCTGCAACTTAAAAATTCTCAGGTATTAAAAAACCTTCAAGTTTTTAAAATCAGAATCTCATCTTCCAGGTAATCCAGCCCATCCATATTTCCCAACTTCCTGAATTGTTTTCTTTTATGCTTTAAGACTTTATTTAAAATGAACAATAATCTATAAATATGCAAGTGAAGCTAAACCCTATTAATAAATCCATGTTCTTCCATTAATGTTTAATGACCTTTAAAAACAAACATACATGGTTAACTTATTCACCCCCACTTCATAATATTGAACCTCTTCATGTTTTCATGTTTTGGGTCTTTTGTTTCTTTTTCACTGCCAGGGTTCAAACTAGGGCCCTGTGAAAGTTTGCTAGTACACCACACTAAGCTACACCATTAGCCAAGAACTTCAAGATGAGTGTTTTACATCAATGACAAACTTTCACTGGGCCAGAGTGAAAGATCTTGACTACAATTAAGGTTGTGTCAAAGTTCTTTTATATCAACATAGCTGGCGACTGTTACTTGAAATTGCCAGGGGCAAAAGACTTCTGTCTTTATCTTATAGCCTTCATCAGAGAGCCGTTTTCACCTCTAATTAGTTCCTCTGCTGAGAGAGTAGAGATACAGAAAGAGCATGGACTAGGAATGGTTCAGGTTCTGGCTCGGTGACCATTGACAACTCACACAAGTGCTCTAAGGCTTGTATTACCCCTTGATAAGATGAAGGCAATAATGACAACTTCATGTGCTTGCACATATTAGCAGTGAGCCTCTAGCTTCCCCAAAGAGCGCTCACCAGGGCATAGGCCCAGTCCTGGCACTGATCACCCACAGGAGTGCTGCTGTCCAGCTGTCATCTCAGGCTCCAGCAGCAACAAGGAGCCAGGCTGTTCTCAGTTGACAAGTTCTCCCCATTTCTATTAGGTTTCCTTGGAATTTGTTTGACAGTATCTAGCTGACCTGTAAAGAGAGGAATTCAGACAAGGTTGAAATGCAGCAAATTCAGTGCTGGCTCCACAAATCATACACTTGGTCGAGCTACTATGACAACGGCTGCAGAAACACAAGGGCTTGTTGCACTTCAGCCCAGGACCACAGCGCCTCTGAGGTCCTTTATTTCGGCCTCACAGTCTAGTATTCACCGAAGATTGAACTTATCCTTCTTTAAACCTATTGAAGTAAGTGAGGAAATAGGAACTGTTTTAACTTGTTTATGTCGTTTAGCTTTTCAGTCTGGTAAGGTTTGCCTTTTACATGGTACTCAGCACTTTGCAGTATATTTGTGACTATGAGGCCCACTCACAATGCTTAGTTTTTTGGGTTTTTTTTTTCAAAAACTTGAGCCTTATCCTTGACCTAAGAGATGATGAGTACTCTTTCACAAGACACGGATGAGATCATTCTCAGCTCAGAGGGCCAAGCTACATGGCAGACGCTACTCTAAACACAAGTTCCCTGTGTTTTCTTCAGAATGTTCTAGTACTCTTCTGATCACCATTTAAAGTGTGTAGTGTTCTAAGTACTTTTCAGTTTGATCTCAAAGCCACCCTATGGGATGGGTACTCTTTAATCCTCTTGCACTATCTGTCCTGCACTCATGGTCTAGGCCACTGTCATTTCTTGCTGGGAAACTGTAGTAGTTTGATAACCACTGCTTCCATTTTTAACTAGGTATTGGTCAGCTTTCTTCTCTCTAGGATGCAGTATCTGACACCTACAATTGAAAGGTGAACAAGTTTGTCTGTGCTCATGATTTCAGGGCATTCAGACAATGGTTGGCTGGCTCTGAATCTCCTTAGTTCGTGGCAGCCAGGAAGCAGAGTGGGAGAACAGTGCCAGAGAGGAAGGGGAGTGATCAGACATAGACCCCAAGGTCATGTCTCTATGATATACCCAGTCACACTCAGAAATATGACTAACACAACTAGGTGGCACCTAGGCTAATCAGATTGACAATCAAGTTTAAAAGTCATATTCCACAACTTGTCAACTTGATAACAAAACTTCTCCTTAAATTATACTTAATCTACAAGTAAACACAAGATCATAATTCTCCCTAACTTGAAGCAACCATCACACGTACAACTGCAACACAGGACTTCCTTCCCCAAAGACTCAACAGATGTGGCATTGGGAAAAAGTCCAAATCCAAGTCCTGAGAATCAATGACTATACATCTATACAAATACAAATCAAGTTACATATTCATAAGGTAGAGTGATACAGTGGAAACTTTGCCACCCAAAGATGGCAAGATACACAAGAAACAAATAGGACTAAAGCATCACTGAACCAAGCAGGGAAAGCATCAAATTCTATAGTTTCTTGTCTAGCAACCAGGGTACATGGTTGTGAAATGTGCATCTCAGAGGGCACTTGGGCAGGCCCACCCTGCTAGCCTTGCTGGCTGTAGCTCACATAGTCTCTTTTTTGCTGCCTTACTCACATCCTGCAGCTTTCCCAATACATGTTTCACATTCTTAGCATCTGAGTTCATTAGGTGTCTAGTGTACCATTGGTTTATTCCAACATCTTCATGCACTACCCTCTCTGGAGTTTCTTTCCTGACCTCTGAGTCTTCTTATACCATCTGGATGGAAACCTCCCTCTCTACACAACTCTTGCCTTCTTCATGTCAATTGAACCAGCATCATGTGGGTTATGCCAAATTGTGCTGTCAGCAGGAGCAAGAGCTGGGCCCCCTTGGGCCATGGTTGTTATGCACCCTGACTGCCTGCATGGCTACATGCAGTGAATCTTCCAGATCCTGCCCTTTAGTGCCTGCATTTCTACCAGCATTCTGCTTTTTTGTGCTCCAACCAGAACGATATATCAGGCTCTGCATAAAGATTTCTAGCTTTTGTTTAACATGATTCTCTAAACTTTTCTAGATTCTTTCAACAGTCCATTTCCAAAAGCTTCTGAATCACAACAGTAACTCCACTTTTCTGTTACCAGTTTTCTACACTGGTTAGATTTTCTGTTGTTGATACCCAACACCTGCCATATAAAAATGAGAAGTTTAACTTGGCTTATGGTTTGAGAGGATGTTTTATTGGGTTCATCAATGTTTGACTAGCTCCCAAGAAGAATCGTCATGGGGGAAAGGCAAAACTGTCTAGCTCTGATGCTAGGAACACAGCAGGGGATTAGCAGCAGAGAAGAGGCACCCTTACCCCTGATATTAACCCCAAGATCATGCCTTTACAAGGACACACTTAAAGAGTCTTCCACCAATTTCTTGGGAAGCTCTGAAGCCAATCAAATGGACAATCCAGTTCAACTCTCACAATCCCCTTCCATTTCTTCTCCACAGTAAACAATATGATTCTTTTTAGAAGGAATTAGATAATACCAAATAATTTTTCTTCATTTTAAAAAAGATAAAACAATCTGCAACCCAACCAAATAAAAGCCTCTATTCACTATTAACTTTCTACTATCTACAGCTTAAATTCTGAATTGTTTGCCTGTTCTTCAGAGCCCCAGCCATGTAAGATCTTTAATTTCTCATTCTTGTTCTTCTTTATTTGGCTTTATCTAGTGATTTTTCTCAATTTTGATGAAGCACAACAAACATGCTTCTGCTCCAGGCCCTCATGACTTCCTGTTTCAGAAACTGGAATGATCTTCCTCAGATGTCCCCATGTCTTACATATTCTTTCTCTTACTTCACTGTGGTCCTTGTTCAAATCTCATAGGAGGCTCTCCCTGACCTGCTGTCTGAAATTTACTTCTGCCATCCTTAAGCTTGTTTACCTGTTTTAGTTTCCTTAGTAGTGTTTACTACCATGAATTAAATATATTCTATGCATTAATTATCTGTCTTCTCTCTTGAGAACGTAAAGTCCCAGTCATGAAGACAAGGACTTTGTTTTGCTCATTATTGTGTCTTGACACCAAGAATAGTATCTGGCACATGGTAAGGCTGTATATAAATAAATTTTAATTGAGATAATATTTAAATACAGTAAATGACAACCACTTTAGCAAACAAAAGCCTGTGTGATCACTATTACAATCATGTTACCAAACAGTTCCACCCCTGCTTCTTTACAATTCACCCACTTCTGATAACCACCCACTTCTTAGCCCCAGGCGACCAGTCTGCTTTCTCTCACTATGGATTGGGTTTGTCTTTCCAAGAATTTTGTAATACTCAAATCCTACAATATGTACTTTTTTGTATTTGGCTTCTTTTGCCCAATGTAATATTTTTGAGATTTGTGTACATTGTTTTATGTGCCATATTTTGTTCCATTTTATCGTTGAGTTGCATTTCATCATGTGGCATACTAGTTCACTTGTTGAAAGATGTTTATATTGTTTCTAGTCTTCGGCTAGCATCACAGTGTTATTAAGAACACTTATGTAAAAGTTTTTCTGGGGATACATGTTTTAATTTCTCTTCAGTAAATATGCAAGAGTGGCCATGTGTATATTGTGAATAAAGTTTACAGTGAGAAATTGCTAAGATTATACAGCCCAAAAATGATGGACTGGGGCTTGCCCCTAGAGGATTTAACTACAAATGCCTGAGTTTGGGATCTTTCATGAAAGCAACTGCATTTCTCTAACTCAAGACATGCAGGGGGGTTGACCCTTGCCTCAGAGTGGCCAGCCCTCTGCTCTCAGAGATGTGACAGTAGCCCATCCTCTCAGTAGAGGTCATATATCCAATTCTCTGTGGACTCCCACTCCTTCTATTCCTCTTCCACTCATCTTCCCTGGGTTTCTACGCTGAGCACAGAGCAGAAGTGGTTGCACAGAGCTACACACTTTTTCTACAATTCCCATAAGTATACTCTAAGTTCCTTTTTCACTGAAGGTCTCTCAGCCTGTGCACAGCAGGGCCCACTTTACTCATGTCTTGGATGAAGATCATCAGCTGGCTGGGGTAACTCTGTTAGTATACTTTTTCTGGATTCATGAGAAAGGGATAACAGACCTCTCTTGTCCTATTTGGGTAGACTCTGCCAGCAAACTACAGCCTAATTGGAAGAATGGTGAACAAAATACACTAACGTGGTTCTTATCAAAATTGTTATGTCAATAAAAACTAGTTTCCCATACATGGCTTTCTCCATTTTACCAGTGTAGGGGTAACATGGTGCCAGTAAATATTGTATATGATATAGTAGATCACACAGACATGAGGAAGAGTGAATTTCAGGAATATTTAGCATTATACTTTCTCAGGAATAGAACAAAGAAAGGTAAAAAAGACTGAAAAGATTGAGAGTTCCCTGATCTCAGGTAATATCATAAGTATTAAGACATGAGCTAATGAAAAACTTCCTTCTTGGTAACATTAACAACTCCCCTGCCTTTGGGATGCCTTTTATTTTGGTTGTTTTCTAGTTCTAGAGTGGGAACAGCTTGGCTAAAGAATGAGCCACAGCTATCCAGCCCTTAATGTGTGAGAAACAACTTGGGGACATTTTAAAGACTGATTCCCCAAACCTACCCTCAGTGATGTGGTGCTGACTGATCCGGGACTTGGCCTGCCAACCTGCAGTTTAGTGGCCTCTCCATAGTGGTGATGCTTGGTGTCAGAGAGCACTTAGGGGAAGTGAGAATTAGGCTTGCGACCTCTGTGCCCAGCTCAGGGGAGTTCATAAGGGACGCTGACTAGATGCCAGCTGAAATGCCTGGGTTCCTGGGGTGGGCCCCCTGGCTAGAAGCTGGCTGTCCAGAACCAGGCCCAACCCTCTTCAGAGCCATCTGCACAGTATCCCATAAGAGGTGAATGTTGCAGGTTAATGTACTTTTTATAATACACTATTCTTGCCTCCTGTGTTCTACCTCTTGTTCTCTGGTATTGAAGGCTCATAGGTCTTATAAATAAGAGCTCCCTGTTGGCTTGTGTTATTGCCTTGATTGTTCTGGTATTCCAGTTTTATTCTTTTTTTTTTTGCCTACTGTATTGCCAAATAAATAGATGAATGCTTTCCTCTCCCTGCTATATCAGAAGTTGTTGGGAGAATTAAATTATTTAATGCATGTACAGCTGTGAGAAGAGGGTCTGTCACATCATAATCACTTAATAAGTGTTAATTTTCATTGTTCTATTGGTGTCACATCATCATCATTTCATGAGGATAAATGAGCACGTTTGTGTGAACATGCACATATGCTTAAACCCTATTCAAATGCCTCTAGTGGCCCCCAATGTTCTGTTTAGTAGAATTCAGCTAATAGCTTGGCAGCTGTGTCTGCCCGGAGATTCCCTGTCAGCCCCAGCTTTCTCTTTCACCCATACAGTGTTTGAATTGAGGTGAATTGTTCCCTGTTCTCTCCCAGACCCCACATCTCTTCCTGGAATATACCTCATGACCAGAGAGAGAGAGAGAGAGCCCTTCTCTGAGATATCACACACCATGTCCATTCTGCAGTGCTAAGGACAAAAACATAATGACCATCCCTCCCCCAAAGTTTCTCCAGCCTCCTAGACAGTATTTGTGTTTTCTTCCTGGAGAAGCAGGACATCTCTATGTCTACCATATTCTCCTTCATGGTAAGATTAATTGTGCTGATTCTCTCCCCAGAGAACAAGAGCAAAAGTTTAAGGGTGCGGCTATGAATTACACTCTCCTTGGAGTCCTCACCCTGTCCTAATTGCTCCCTCCCCGGCACAGTGATCTGCAAGTGGTGGAATCTCCATGTATATTCATTGAGGAATAAACAGATATTTAATGAACACCACCAGTCAGCCTCAGATGAAGTGAGAAAACAAGCAGCATATGTAGTTAGTGTTCTCCTGTGTTACCTTTCTCCACCTTTTTCAGATGTTCAAGTATCAAGTGTAACTTATGCTATAGATTTTCCCTTTTAGTTCCATTTCCTCCACCCCTTACTTGTCCCTTGGGCAGCTAGTATCACTAGTGGTATGAATACGCATGACTATGCAATCAGGCAGCTTGCACCACCGTCCCATGCCACCTGATGGGATAGTCATGCATGTACCACTGACAGCAAGACATGGATTACAGCCCTGTTGTGTGTGTGTGTCAAGGCATCTTGCCTCTCTTTTGAATTGTTGTTGGGATAACATTTGCAACTATATTTGTAAGTATGCTAAAGATTGAGATTGGCTTCTGAGACCGCTCTCCTCCTGTATTAACCAATACTGTTTTAATGCTTGGCTTGCACAGGGCAGTGAGCTCTTGGCTAGTGGATTTGAGCTTGTAGAAACCAGCTTCCTGGGGTGGAGTCACTCCAGTGGGTTTTCAACTCCGCCCGTGTACTTGCTTGAGAGAGTGTGCTCTCTTGAAGTTTGTCACACTTTACATTGAAGTATAGATGTTATGATGAAAAAAGTGAAATTATTTTAAAGGAATTACTGAATATATACTTTTATAAAGTGTGTGTGTTCTCAATCTTAGGATATTAATATACTACTGACTGAATGTCATCTGTTGAGCCCCAGAAATTCTGTTCAAAACAAGTTCTCATGCTCAGAACTTACTTCTTTCTAGCTTGTACAATCCAGTGTGGAAGACACCAGCCACATGTGGGTATCAGAACTTGAAATATGGTTAAAGCTTATTCAATTTTAATTCCTTTAAAT
>NDGN011448010.1:0-12571 GCA_002564285.1 Tympanoctomys barrerae
GCAGCCCACCAGCTCTTGGATCCTGAGATTTCGGTGAAGTTTGTGTTTTTCACTCAAACCCCTTCCTGGGGGCACCAAGGTGGTGGCTTTGGACCAGGGAGGGTCCAGGTCATTCCGAAGCAGAGCATGGATCTAAGTCCAGAATTTAGCATTCGCAATTAGCAGCCAGTCAAGAGCCAGAACCCAGGGACCCAGTGGCAGGATGGGCCACTGGGAACTGCAGGCTGCTGGAGTGTGGGAGGGGGCTGGGTGCTTGGGTGGAACAGCTGCCACATTGCCCAGGGATCAGGAGGGGACTCAGGACACCAGGTGGGCAGGAAGCTCCTGTGTAAGTGTGAATTAGTGATACATCCTCCTCCAGAGCTGCCGGTTTGCCCAAGGTAGGAACAGATGGCTCAGGAGATCATATTGGGAACATGAGATTCCTAGGTTTTACTGGAAAGAGTATAGTTTAGAGTAAGACCACCTTGCCTTCTAGGTCTTTAGGCCTAGTGGCATATGCCTGCAATCCCAGCTACTTGGGAGGCTGAGGCAGGAAGATTTTAAGCTTGAGGCTAACCTGGAAAACATAGTGAGACCCTGTTTCAAAAATACTAACAAAACTCAAATGGGTTTGATGAATGATAGCATCTTAACTTTTCTAATCTGTATAATAGGAACATCCCAAGCCCAGCAACAGCGCTTGCTTCTAGCAAGTGTCCCCTACGTGGTGGGCCTTGACATCCACACTCTCCTTTTTTTTCTTAAAAGCAATGAAAACTGGCTGAAGAGTAGGGAAAGAAGGGTAGCTACCAGCTCGGGAGGCAGACAGTCTCTGTGACTGTCACCTGGGACTGACATCCAAGCTGATGTAACTAGAGTGTCAGGGGACACCACCCACCCGGGAAGGCCCCCAGCCAGATGGTGACTTGTGGGTACAACTTGATAACCCCCCAGTTCTAGGGCCCTAGAATGATCTGTGGCTGTCGAGTGGCCAGGCTCTGCACTTTAGCCACGGTGAGCAGAGAAGCACTCCCGACACACCTGCTGGGCGAGGTGGGGAAGGCCTGTCCTTCCGGTGCCCTGCTGCTGTGGAACATGGCACCCTGGGCTTTGCCGTTACAGATGGCAAGTGTGTTGTCTGGGGGTGACGGGACCTGGCAGGCTCTACTTTCACAGCACTCGTGGAGTCCCTGGGGGCGTACCTGTGTGACACACTTGTTTATAGTCTCGCTTTCAAAAAGACACATGAGCCGCCTGTCATAGCCACCGGGGTGTAACAAGCAGTTACTGACACAGAGGAGGAAACTCAGATGTGGGCCAACTCGTGGGGGAATAGGTCTGTGGCTGATGACTTTTTTTGTTGTTCAGAATGTTGTGGTTGTGTCTTTAAGATGGCATCTATCCCAGGTCACATTTCCTGTTTGACAATGGAGGCTTTTGCTCCTCTCTCTCTATGTCTTGCATCCTTCATCATCTTGTCCCAGGGACACCTCTGGTGCCCCAAGAAGAGCATGACTTTAGACCTAAGTTCAAATTCTACCTCCACATGGCTCTACTTGGCTTCAGATTCCTTATCTAGGTGTGGTTTTTCTGTTTGTTTAAGGATTAAGGAGTAACATATTCAAACGATTAAATAATGTGCGCTTCAGGTTAGTTCATCATTGTTAAGGTATATTTACGTCCAGTTTCTTTTTAATGTCTCCACTTAATGAGAGAAAACTGGGGTTCAGACAGGCCCAGTGATTCACCCACAGAAACATGGTGCTGAGTGGAGTAGAATTTCTAATTTATTATTTTTTGTTGGTTTAAAAGCTTTGCATTCTGAAATAATTTGAGGTTTACAAAAAAGTTGCAAAGGTAGTACATGCCCCTCATCCCAAATTTTCTGATTAACCCAAATTTTCTGATTAACATTCTTCATAAGCACAAGGCGTGGGACGGGAGTGCCAGACATTTCACTTGACTCCCCCTTCACTTTGGCCCACTAGGAAAGGGGAGCCAGGTGGCAGGTCCTTGGGTCAGCAGCAGAGCAGGCCCAAAGAACTCTGCGTCCTTCTTAGGCTGGTGCTCTCTGGGGGCCCCAGGTGAATGCTTGCAGTACAGGCACAGCTTGGAGATACTGGGAGATAGTGCTCACGCTGCTGCCTGTCTTGTTCGGACTTCTCCTGGGAGAGCAGGGTGTCCCCTGAGCAGCGAGGCCCGAATGTGCTCTGAGCCCGGTTGGCTGGGTCTGTAGACAAAACACCTCATGCTTCTGGGTGAGGGCACCCCAGTGGAGAGGTCTGCAGTGTTTGGGCTGCTCTGCGTGAATGAGGGGAGTTGGGGAGCAAGGGTAGGAGAGAGGAGGAGGGGTGATGGAAGAGGAAGTAAAAGAACAGGAGGAGGGAGAGGAGAAAGAGCAGGAGGAGGAGGAGGAGGAGGAGGAAGAACCCTTGGGATGCAAGCAGACTGGAGGACTTGGTGTTCCGTCATCGCATTGAATGAAGAGCCTCATGGGGATTACTCAATCCCAAGACCCCTTTTCACCCTCGCCATGTTCCTCAGATGAAGAGCTGGAGGTTTCTCCTAATCCTCCATAAAGTCCACATCCCCAGCAATAGCAACAGTGGTGATTGTTCTTCAGTATAGTTATTATTGACACTGGGCAAGCTGCCACTGCCCTTGCTACCTATTCTATGTCAGGGCATTTGATCAGCATCTCCCCTGTGCTATGTCACAGATCTTCACAGGAGTCATGTACTGATGTCCCCAACAAGCCTGGTTCTTGGCAGAGAGAGGTCAGAGCCAGAAAATGGCAGTCCCACTTTGGGCCCCGGTCGGGGTCCAGAGAATATACTTGTTCTGTTGCTAGCACATCTAGTTTCACCAAAAGGAGGACAACTAGGCTGTCATATGCCTTGTTATGGGAGGACACACCACCTAGAAATTAAGCTTCTAAATATTGTCTGACCTGGATATGACTGTGCTTCTAAAGTGAACTTCCAGCATCCAGGAACTAGAGCTAGAGAAGTACCCTAACCAAGCTCCACCGATAGAGTTAGTCAAATCTAGAATATGGAAAATCACACAATGAGGAGTACCAATTGCCATATGTAGACTATTTCAGACCCTGATTTGTAAAAATAATTGTGCATATGTGTGTGACAATCTGAAATACTGGAACACTGGATGTCTCGTGATAATAAGAATTAATTTTTAGGTAGGATGAGATTGTATCTTTTTTTTGAGTCTTTATATTTTAAATTACATAATTGGTCAGCCAAATAGCCCAGCGGATTAAAGCGCCTGCAAGCAGGCGCAGGAGCTGGGGGTTTGATCCTCAGGCCTGCAGTGCTGGCCCTGCCACTGGGGCCTGCTGAGCTGGCAATTGAGACTGGGCGTGGTGGTGAGCACACATAATCCCAGCTCTGGGGAGGCTATAAACAGGCAGATCGCTACAAGTCCGATCATCTAGTAGTGAGACCCTCAACACTCTGTAGACCCTTCCCTAAAAAATACAAATAAATAAAATTATGTAATTAAATGTATAAAAATGACTGAGAGCCCCAAAGAGCTTTTGTATACAACATGTGATATCTACCATATTAGAAATTAAATGGAAAGCTTAAAAATTATAAATTCATTTAAACACAACAATAAACCTATTATGTAGTAACATGAGTAGCAACATTTTTTGAAAAAATAATTGTATTTTCCGAGATAAACAATAGTGAGAAAAGTGACATTGTTGTCTTTTTTCTTTTTTAAATGTATTTATGACAGGGTCTACGGGGTCTACAGTGTCTCACTACACAGATCAGACTTGTTGTGATTCTCCTGTTTTCAGCCTCCCAAGTGCTTAGATTACAGGTGCGTGCCACCACGCCCACTCTCAACCACCATCTCAGTGCAGCTGAAGGGCAGGGCCAGCAAGGCACACCGTGGATCGAGCCCCAGCCACTGCGCTCTACCTAAGCAGGCACGTTAGTCTGCTGAGCTCTGTGGCCAGCCCTCTTGTCTTTTTTTTGGTAAGAGTATTTATTTATTTATTTATTTATTTTTGCAGTACCAGGGATTGAACTCAGGCCCTTGCTCTTGCCAGGCAGGCACTTATGCTGCTGAGCTATATCCCCAGCCCCCCTCTTGTCTTTTTTCAAATAATTTGAACATTTCGTTTAATAGATTTTATGTTTGTATTCAAGCTGTTGTGGTATCTCATATCAGGTAGTTTCTGGAATGTTCTACCAGACACTTATGAGAAGATGGAAATGGAAAAAGCAAATAGTTTAGCATTATTAATGTGGCAGTAGCCTGACTTCACAGGTCCTCTGGAAGGGTGTTAGGGACCACAAGGGTACAGGGACAACACTGAGAATTGCCGCTTCACATGGCAGTCACCAAACAGAAGAGAGAGGATGGGGTAGAACACATGCCTTTTGAGGTTGCTCTGGTTAGGGCCACAGTCCTAGAGGGTGTCTAGGTGGTAGTGTGGAGACCATGCCTTTGAATGCAGAGGAGAATGTGTCATAGACCCGGATGCATCTGGCCGAAGATTTATAGAGTAACCCAGTGGGGGACTGGAGGGACGCTGACCATGAGAGACCAAGTGGTAAGATGCCTCAAAATAACAGGACTATGGTGCCGGGCAGCTGTTAAGTGCATAACCAATCACGCTGCTCCCCCAGTTCCTAAAGTGGAAGTAGGAGAATCCAGAGGGACGATTCGCAGAGGGTGCATAAAAGCGAGAGGTGAGGGCAGCTTTTCTGAGTGAGGGTGTTTGCCCCGTGGCGTCATGGCCTCTGGTCCCGTCTTCCTTGATGCAGGTGCTCATCAAACCATGAGACAAATGTGCACATCACAGAGTTTCAAGCCTTAGCTTATGCAGGATGCAGGTTAGGGGCTTTTCTATGGCATTCCCTGTAGGCAATTTTGAAAAATACCCATAAATAACCATGCCAGGAAGGGAAATGCCAAAACCAGCCTGATTAAAACCGAAACTCCCCATGTCACCAAATTTCCAAACACGTGCGATTTCGGGATGAGTAACAGGCTGGAGCCAGGGTGCTGACTCATCAGGCTGAGAGCCGAGCGGCTGGGGTGTTTCCCACGAGAGCCTTTCATCTATCCCTGCTGCTCTGGGACCTCTGAGTTGGCCCTTCTTGGGCCCAGGGTGCCTTCAAAGTTGGCTGTGTTGGTCCACACAGAGGGTCCTTTCCTTATTTGAACTTGGGCAAGCTTAAGGGCATCTGGCTTTGGCATTCCTAGCTGGCTGGCCATGGAATTAAAGCTCTGAGGTTGTGGACCTGACCTCATATGAATTCTTTACCTTCCTGTCCTTGACGTATTAGAAATTAAGTTGAGAAATGAAAGCATCATATGTGGGGTTACGAGGGAAGGGAAGGAAAAGTAGACCAAGATGTGGAGCGTACATATACGGATTCCCCCAAATAAATATGTTTGTTATAAATTTCAAACATAATAACACATTTTAAAGGAAAACTAGATTTCCAACTCCAAAAATGAAAGGAATGAAGAAAGGGGGAGAGAGAAAGTCAAAGAAAGAAGAAAGAAAAAGAGAGCATCAGAGACCATATTTTTGGTATCAGGAATTGAACTCAGGACCTAGTGCTTACCAGGCAGACGCTGTGCTGCTGAGCTACATCCCTGACCCATAAAATAGACTCTTGATCTTTCCTTGGAAACTCCACATCCAACCAGTACCCAAGTCCTTGGAAACCTGCATCTGATGCCTCCCTCGTCTGTTCTCTCCTCTCCTCCCCAGCACAACGTGTTCTTTTATTTGTGTCTCCTTGATCCTGTCCTCATCCAGCATTTGCTAAGTTTACATTTTTGATTTTTGCCCTCTCTCTCTCTCTCCATCTGTATCACCCAGTTCTGCAGAATCTGTTTGCTTACACTACCTCTATTTATTACTGTGCCTCTATCTAAAGATCTGTAAAATATAGACTCACATTTCTTAAAACCTTAGCTGCTCTAGTAAACCTGAGCAAGCCACAAAGTGCTGTCAGGAATCCCCACTGGCGCAGGTGTCACCCTGTGACACTGCACTCACTCTTCACCCTGCAGCAGGAGTGGTGTTTAGGCATTACACAGTGAGATGCTGTACTCCCTGCTCTGAACTCCTTGGGACGCGTTACGCCAGATCCAAGTTAGGCATCTTCCTGGGGCTGAGCGCTGGCCTCTTTCTGCCTGGGGTAGCCCTGGTGGCATCCTGTATTGTTGCCCCAGTTCTTTAACCTGGGTTCGTGCCTGGAGCCTGCGTTGGCCTCCTCTTGCCTGGTGGCTTCCCTGTTGGCCACAAGTTGCGGTGACTGCAGGACACCTGCCTTGCACCCGTGCCTGCCAGCTGCCTAGAGTCAGGGAGCAGGAAATGACAATCTCACCCCACAGGATGAACGCTGGTCTGTAACTTAGAGCAGCCAGGTATGAAGTCCTGTCTTCCCTCTTGGATGAAAGCTTCAGAGATGCCTCCCTCCCCCTGCCTCTAAGGAGCTGCCTGCGGGTGCCAAGCAGTGCTCCTTGTCACAAGTCGTTGTGGCCAGCTGGGCAGTGACTCTCTTGTCTCTTCTCCCTCCCTTGCATATGGCTGATCCTTTCTGGCCTCTTTCCCCTCAAAATTCTCTGACAACACCCTCACTCAGATGATTCCTTCATGGTGATGGTTACTCTTTCCCTGGAATGCAAGTCCCACAAGGGACAGATTTTAGTTTGGTCCCTGCTCACACTCATTTGTCCATGATGCTTGAGGACAGGGCTATATCTTGTAGATCACTGGGTTCCCGTGGCCATCCTGGGGCCACCCAGAACTCAATACATTTTTGATAAATGCACAAATGCATGAATGAAATTTCAGCTAAGTCACGGACCTTTTATTTACTGAACAGTCACCGTGAACAGAAAGGGACTCCCCACACTCACACTGCACAGCCGTTCTCACAGAGGGCAGAGGGCGGCTATGCCTGAGTCATTACAGGACCAGCCCAGGACTAAAAGGACAACTGAAAGTTTGAGCTCCACTGGGCTAGTCCGTAGCTTGCTCTCAGTAGAGGCTCCAACTGTGTCCTCCAAACCACTGAGTTTACCTGGAGTGAGACAAGGAGGGCAAGCGCAGTGGCAGATGCCTGGCCTCCTGAGGGTTACTCACCTAGTCTTTCCTAGGGGAAAGGAACATCCCTAGGGAAGTCGGACTCCAAGCGAGGCTGCTTGGTCCCAGAACAGAGTCGGTGTCTGAGGAACACACTGCCCACTGACTCTCTGAGGGCCACGCAGCTGCAATCAAACTCAAGCCAAAAAAATCGAGTTGCTGTTTCCTATGGACTTGGTGTGGCATTAAGAGAGCAAGGATGAGGTGTTCTGTAACCAGGGAAACAGGATGCAGTGCATGGGGACAGGTCCTTCCCCAGCGGCTGCACAGAGAATGGCTCTGCTCAACACCTGGAGGACACAGGGCTGGCCGTGGGGCTGTGGCCACAACTGCCAACCTTCTCATGGAGAGAAAGTGCTAGACCAGGCAAGCAGGGACACACGGTAGGCCCCATGGAGTAACCAACAGATGGTTGGCCCTGAGTACCTGCAGGATGTCCCCCTGGGACTCAACAAAACCCATTGGGACAGATATGAAGATTAAGTCACGGAATGAGAGCACTGGTGTTCGTACTGCTGTTTCATAGTTTTGTGGCTGGGTCCAACAAACTTCAGTTCTGATACACAAAATAATTAATAGTTAAGTGACATAAAATAATCATGTAAAGTCTTCCCTCAGTGTCTGTACATAGCAAGTGATTGATAGTATTTCAGTAATATTATTGTGTTTACAATGATTAATTATTACAATTACTAATGAAGATGATGGTACTTGTAAGAGCGTGAAGGTTTTCTAAAGGGACAAGATGCTACTCAGCTGTGTATGGTTGTCTATAACTGGGTAGCCTGGAAGCCAGTGAAATCCTTCCCTCACAGCTCTGGCGGCTGGAGCGTTCGAAGTCACAGTGATGCAGGAAGATTTGGTATCTGACCGAGGCCCACTTGGCAGACACGATTTCTTTTCTCTGTGACATCACACAATGGAAGAGATGAAGACAGTTTCTGGGCCCTGACTAAGAGCAGTAATCACACTCAGGAGAGACCGCCTTCATGACTTAGTCACGCCCCCATACCCTGCATCCTAAGGCATCACCTAGCAATTGTGTTTCCACATAAGAGCTTTGGGGGAGCAGGAATGTTGAGATCATAGCTAGAAGGTCAAGGATAGAGAAATACCTTTGCATTACAATGGCTCCAACTTCTGCTTTTTTCCTGAACGTCTGAAAACACAAGGGTAATATTTGAATAAGCATGCTGAACATATTAAAAGAGAAATAGAATCAGTGGAGACTTTCCCATTGTAGTTCCCATTGTGCCTCATCTTGCGTGGGCTGGGGTTGGCAACCCCACTTTGCCATTGCACTTTATGCTCATGATACTTTTCTGAGGTGCAACTTCCTCCTGGAAGAGATGGGGGTGCTGAGGCTCAGGGACCTTGATCTTCCCTCGGACAAGATGCTGTCTGAGGTGCTGCTCGCCTTACAGATGGAGTAGAGACACTTATTTGTCCAAGATCTCAGGCTGTTCAGAGCCAGCAGCAGCACAACATGGCGCTTCCAGCCCTTCATGCCCCTCGGTGACATCTCAGGTGTGAAAGAGGCCCTGGAGGTGTGATGGGGACAAACAGAGACAAAGCGGGGTTGGATTTGGGCTCCATCTGTGTCCCTGGCCCAGCCACTAGGAGAGACGCCTGCCAGGTGAGCTGGAGAACTGGTTTGGCTGAACGTGCTAAATTTAGAAGGACTTGGACGCGCCCTCCCTGGCTTTTGACTGGGGCCCAAAGTCTGAGTGTGTTGATGTTTTTCTCTTTGGTCTCCCTGCGGGCAGGGAAGCTGCTGTCCTCTCGGGTTCCCAAGGACTCAGGCACTGGCGCCAGGTCTATAAATACCCTCCCAGTGCCCTGGTGGCCCCCACCCCAGCTGATCAGCAGTGACTTCAGGGTTTCTTGTGCAATACCTGTGCTGGGAGTCACAGTGGCAAAAGTGAAGGGTGGCAAGTCCCCCTCAGTCTGGTGGGGAGGGGCCATGGTATTCTGTATTTATGCTGAGCAAAGATTCCAATGTGGGTTAATCAACCCTGAGACCCCAGGTTTCCTGCTCTGTGAGTCTCAGTCGAGGAGCTTAAAGAGGTTAGGTTTCTCCAAATGCCCCATAAAATCCACATCACCACCACCCGTAGTCATCACAGCAGTTATTCCTCATGCAGTTATTAACACTGGGCCGTCCACCAGTACCTTCTTTCGTCAAGGTGACCTTATCTGACCCCTCCATCAAAAGCCGCATGGGGGAATGGCAGTGCTCTTAGTCCATGTCAAGTAAAAGAGTTTGGTGGTTAGTGCTACAGGCCACCAAAACAGGTGATGACAGAGGAGAGGTCAGGGAGGGAGCGTTTCTTGAGTGTTGACTGTGCCAGGCTGCATTGGCTAATGCTGTGGACATGTAGCGGGGGTTCACTGGGGCCAGCCTCACATGGTGACATCACGTGGAAGCTTCACAAAGGTAACTTGTCTGTGCTAATGCACACCTAGTACCAACATGCTCTCTCTTCCCACCACGCCACTCAGAGAACACTTGGGGCTCTAACACAGAGTGCGCTGACTGGCTCATGTGGCAATTTCCGAAGTTTGAACTCACAGTGACTGGGGTTCAAAATCACAGCCCTAACACTTGTTCTGAGGAGGTGACCAAGTCCTCTCCCCAGAGCTGAGCTGCAGGGTTCTGATCTGTCAAGCGCAAATGAGAATAGAGTCAGTGCGGGGCTAGGAAAGGGATTGCCATGGCAAGCGGCCTGCTCTGGTGAAATACTAGGGAAGAACAATGTGCCCGCTGGCATTTTTTCAGTCCTCACTGCATTCCTGCTCTTGGGTACATGTCGTGTGTTCTATGGAACCCTCTCTGTTTTTATCAACCTTATTTATCAGAAGACAAGTCAAAGGTGCTCAGTGACTCGTCTATGGTCTCCTAGTCAGTGAGTGGTAGAATGTGGATTTGAATCCAGAGAGTGACTCCAGGTCCTCATTCTTGTCTCTTGTCTCATTTATACTGCTTTTTATCATCAGTGTCACTGTCACCACCACCATGACCACCATCATCATGTCATGCTGTTGAGATTCTTTAACTTCGGCTGTAAGCCTAGGACCTCATCCGGGGTAGAGCTGGTGTCCATGCCAAGCTTGGGCTTGGCACACTGTGGGGTCAGCATGTGTTGTGTCGGGGGATTGATTGGGTGACCTGCGACTGCCTGGAAACACGACTGGAGGGCTTCTCGCCATGAGGCTTCTCAGCTCACCCCAGAGGCGATTTCCCCCTTTGACTCAGAGAAATTAAAGGCTGGTGGATCTTAAACCTGAAATTTCTTTGGAGGGAATCTCAGAGAAGGAGAAGGATGGGGTGGGTAAAAACCCCTTGGCTAAGAGTTTTATATTTTCTCTACCTTGTCCAATATGGAAGCTCCTGGCTACACATGACTATTTAGTTTAATTTTTCAATTACTTGAAGTTAAATAAACTCAGAAAATATGCTCTGAATTTGTGTGCACTGACTCGTGGCCACTGGCTACTGTATTGGACATCGGCCACACAGAACACTTACACCGTCAAAGGTCCTCTGTAACGGGGATGTCCCATCTAGGCTGTCCTGGTTCTCTGTCTTTCTGTGCCCACCGAATACACTTGGTATTTTCAGCCCAGGTGGCTGGTCTGGAGCGTGGCTGGCTGTTGGTCGTTGCCAGCAGTTAGTGAAGTGAGAGAGAGAAGGGGCAGAGGGAAGCTCCTGAGGAGAAGTGTTAAAGACACCTGAATTAGTGTCGGGGCTCATTTCCCAGAGGTGCATCTATGGGCACATTAATAAATCTCCCTGGGCCTCAGTTTCCTCATCTGTGGGAATGGTATAGTATGACTTCCCAGGGAGTTTTCGGACAGTTCAATGAGCTGTATGAAAAGTACTCAGAAGGAGCAGGTGGTGAAGATATGTTGTCTTCCTTTCCTGGAGGGTGTGTGTGTGTGTGTGTGTGTGTGTGTGTGTGTGTGTGTATGTGTGTGTACGCATGCGTATGAGATCCCTGCCTCTACCTTCCCATCCACCTGTGATTATAGACTCGCCTTAGTTGTTTCGATGAGGTGGAGAATTCTCACCTTCTCCTGTAAATAAGCCACAGTGCTTTGCAGTTGCTTGGAGAGGAACTGGATAGAGAGCTTCCTGTCCTCTCCCTTGGCCCCCCACCCCCCTCAGCTCCCCTCCTTTGCCCTGCTCTGCTCCCCTGCCTTTGTGAGCACCTGCACCTCTGTGTCTCTGAATCTCCAACTCGGCAGGAGCAGTCATAGCTCTAGCCTCTGTGTGTTGAGATCTAGGTATGTTACTCTCTCCTTGAAGGTTTTGACTATGGTATCATATCTCTTCTCTGGTGGGACACGTTATTGGACCATTTTGCAGGTGAAAATGTAGAGGCCCTTAGCGTTTCACTAATGTGGTCAAGTTTCATGAGAGAGTGGGAATTTAGAAAACCAAAGGCTATGTTTTTCCTGTCATTCCCCATTTCCCACTGTGGCCAGAAGATGACAGATGGGGCTTGACAAGTGTGGGTGATAGCTCATCTGGGGTGAAAGCCCTGGCGTAGTCCAGCTTGGAAAGCGGCTCTGCTGATTCACAGTGCAGTGCTGGGTACGGTACTGAAAGCCTGATGGGTCTGGCTTTCCTGGGTTTCTCCTTGGTCTGTCCGTACTGCAGCCGTACTGATGCCTGGGATGGACGGTTCGGTGAGAGGGGTTTCCCGGGCACTGCAACATGGGTAGCAGCATCCTTGATCGCTAGCCTCCAAATGCCAGTTTTGTCCCCGTGCATTGCCTGGTGGGTAAAACCTTCCCTGGCAGAACTCTTCCCCACACGCACGCACACACACTGAGACCAACGCACGTACTCTGCTCTGCGTGCTCCAGGGGCCCCTTCCTGACGCAGCAGACAAAGGCTCTGAGCTGCCTGTGCGGGTGGGGGCTGCCACCTGCTCAGGGCGGCCGCGCTGGCGTCTTCCGAGGATTGGCACCCAGCTTGTCATTTCAGCCAGCAATTATGCGAACAGAAGTGCTGTAATTGGCTGAGGATCGGGTTTCCTCTGGGGGTCACTTCTTTCAAGGCTCCTGTTGCTGTTTATTTATATTCATCCCAATAAAAAGTGTGCGCAGCTGCGGGGAGTATTAATGGTGGAGGGTTGCTCCAGACGGCGCCTGGGGAGGCGCCTGAAATCCACCCTCTAGAGGCTTCCTGGCTGCTGATCTGCCTGGCAGGGTCCTGAGGGGCTGAGGTGACACACGGGTGTGTGCACACGTGTGTATGTGTTCACACGCATGCTCCAGAGCTGGGCATTTGTTGTCATTCTGAATTTGCTTCTGGAATAAGAAGAGTTCTAGGGAGGAGTTCCTGTTCGCGCATACAAGCAGCAGATCACTCTGTCCATTTGCCCTTTCTCGCAACCCCATGCCAGGCCCTTGTGGCTTCCCGCTTCACGCCTGGAG
>NDGN011448010.1:12636-32092 GCA_002564285.1 Tympanoctomys barrerae
TGCACATGTGTTACAACTCTGCTGTTGACATCTGGCTGATATTATGCAATATTACGTGAAGGGCCATTATTGAGCACTGACTGTGTGCCAACCACTACACCATCCATCCATCCATCCATCCATCCATCCATCCATCCATCCATCCATCTTTTCAGGTGCATAAGTACAGAGGCTGCTACACCCAGCCCTCAGCCCTGTGCTGCCGCAGTGAGGAGCAATTAGGCAGCTCCCAAGGAGCAGACAATTTGGGGGACACAACAGGAGAGGAAAGCAACCTCCCCTCCACCTGCCATCTACACAACTGTAAGGGGAACAATGCACAAGATAACTGCAGTTGCTGACAAATGTTAAGAACAGAATAAAAGAGGCTGTGTGACAAGATCTGCTGAGGGGACAGCAGCTTTCTTAATAACTCGCAGGGACATCAGAGTTGTACCCTAGGCCAAGCCCTTTGGGGTAAATGGCACGTGTCTCCAGAAGAGGAATTGCACCGTAAACAGCTGGAGGTGGGCACGTGCTGAGTTGTGTGAGGAACAGAACGTCACCTGGTGGTCAAAGCCAGGAGAAGGAAGGGGGTGTCTCGGGAGGGTGGTTGTGCTCAGAGAGAATGGAAGGGGCCAGGAAGAGTTGAAGGGCCTTCAGGTTGAAAGGGGAGCGTTAACATTTTGTTCTAAGGACAGTGGAAGCCACTAGAAGGTTCTATGCACCAAAGTAATGTGATCAGACAGGAGCCTTTATGTGGTCCCTGTGTTGGCAGCGCAAAGAATGGACAAGGGGCCGAGAGAAACGGGTGCCCTCGGTTGCGTGGAGGCAGGGAGTGGGTGATGCCTTTCCTATGGCTGCTGTAGAAGCCTACCACAAGCTCTGTGATGCTTCAAAACACACAAATTTATCATCCTATAGTGTTCTAGGTCAGAAGTCTGAAATGGATCTCACTGGGTTAAAATGAAGACAGCACCGTGTTCCTTCCAGAGGTTCTGGAAGGGGTCTGTTTCCTGCCTTTTCTAACTTCTGGGAGGCCCGTATTTGCTGCCTGTGGCCCTGCTCATCTTGAGAAATAGAATGGGGCACAGGGTGTTCCAGGAGGCAGGGCCCCCCTCGCTCCTCCCGCCAGACACAGTCCCAACAGAGGGCTCTTACTTGCAATTCTGCCTTAAAACAGCCGGAGGCACTTCCCAAAGTACCGAAGGCAAAGCCATAGCTGTGTGTGAATCCAGGCAGCATCAGGCCTCTTTGCCTTTTGAAATATCTGGCCGATCTGATGCCAGATAGTCTCAGTGAGCCTGAGATGTGCTGGTCTCAGGATCCAGGTCACCCCAGTAGGTGCAGAGATGGAAAAGTGCAGCCCTGACAAGTGCAGGGGTGGGAGGAGGAAGCAGAACCTAGAGGGGACAAGAGGGTGACTTGGCTGGAGATACCTTGGAAGGCTGCGCCTGGGAAGCAGCCTAGGAGTTGAGAGCTAACAGACAACAATGTAAACCAGGAACAAAGCATGTACAAAGGCCCTGTGGCTGGAGGGAGGCTGGGGAACACAAGGACAAGGCCCTCAGAGGGGACTGGGGTAGGTGGAGCCAGGAGAGCTGGTGGGGGCGGGGTGATGGAAGAGGTGGGGTGGGATTCAGCTGGAAGTGACAGGACAAGTAGCTCGGGGCAGAAGCCAGGCCCTCCAGGCTTCGTTGGCTTTGCCTGGCTTTGTCTTTATCCTGAGATCAAAGAGATATAGTGAGGAGCAGGGAACAGAGACTGGCTGTACACACTCGCACCCATGCCGCAGGCTGCAGGAGGGATGTGCATGCAGGGCCACAGGGTGCTTCAGTGGCCAGCAAGAAAGCCACCGTGTGTCCAGAAGTGAGCTCAGGAGCTGGACTCAGTGTTGGGGATTCAGAAAGCTGGCTTGATGCCAGTGGCTGAAGTCACTTGGCTGGGCTCAAACCCCAGCAAGTTCAAGCCCAGTGCAAATTGTCTTGTAAAGCCCTTTTAATAAGTCACCCAACTGGGAGAGCAGACCCTCCCACTTGCAGTGGACTGTTATTTTGTGAATTACAACCAAGTGGAATTCCCCAAAAGAGGAAAAAATGGATAAAGACGGCAGGAGGGAGAAGGGAGAAGAGGAAGGGGAAAGGAAGGAAGGAGGGAAAGAAAGAATGCAGGAAGGGAAGAAAGGAAAGAGGAAAATCACAGCTTACTGTACAGAGCAAAGGTGCCAGCGCTCGGGAAATGTGAGTGTGCTCTGTGTGTGTATCAGTAGGCGCACTGAGCTGGGGTCCAAACCTCATTCTATGCCTGGTTGTGGCAGCTCTTGTGTTCGACCTTGGTCCCCTCCCACCTAATGACTGAGTCCTTTATCGTGAGTCACACAGTGTCATTTCTCCCATTCTGCTGTGTCCTCGAAGTTTCTGATAGTACAGCACTGTGCAGTTGGGGGAGGGCTGGCAAAGAGGTCTAGGCTGTAACTGCAGTTGCCATGGCTGGGCGAGGGGGAGGCCCTGTGAGTCGGCAAATAAGGCAGAGTCCTTCCTGGTGCGGCCCTGCACCCCTGACAGCCAGGGCTGCCCCAGGTCCTATGGCAGCCCCTGCTGATGAGTCAGGGCAGTGCACAACCCCGCGTCATCCGCTGTTCCTTCAGTATGCAGGGCAAAGCTGCAGGGCTGAGAGGCCTTTAATTGGTGCATCCTCAATAGTAAGTCATCTGTGAAAGAGCACGGACAGAGCCAACCAGACAGCTCAGCGATTAAAGCACCTGATTAGGCAGAGGCGGGGATTGGGGTTCAATCCTCAGCATGCCCTGCCGGCCCTGCCCTAGGGGTGCGCTGAGACAGTGATTGAGACTGGGCATGGTGGCGCGTGCCTGTAA
Source organism: Tympanoctomys barrerae (assembly GCA_002564285.1). Lineage (NCBI taxonomy): Eukaryota > Metazoa > Chordata > Mammalia > Rodentia > Octodontidae > Tympanoctomys > Tympanoctomys barrerae. Next base: position 15,491 of record NDGN011448010.1, read on the forward strand.
TCCTGAAAAACAAGAGGGTCATTAAACTCCGATCTGTGTAGTGAGACCCTGTAGGCCCTGCACTAAATACATAAAATTAAAAAAAAAAAAAAAAAAAAGAGCACACACAGGTCTGTTGGGGAGGAGCAGAAAGACCAAGAGAATAAGACAACAAGCAGAATTTGGGTCTCTCCCTCGCTACCCTACTCTGTGCATCTGGGTCTCTCCCTCGCTACCCTACTCTGTGCATCTGGGTCTCTCCCTCGCTACCCTACTCTGTGCCTGGGTGCTGAGAACCCAGACCTGGTTGGGCAGTGGCGAGATATACACAACGGCTTTCTTTTGTCTTGCCAAAATGCCAGAGAAAATCAACTGATATGTGGGAAGGGTTAGTTTGGTTCATGGTTTTAAAGGTTTCAGTCTATAGTTATCTGACCCTGTTGCTTTTGGGCCAGTAGCAGCACAATACATTATGGTAGGGTCACATGGAGAAAAAGCTGCTCGCCTAATGGCGAGAAGGAAGCAGGAAGAGGATGCGCCAGGGTCCCGCTTTCCCCTTGGAATCCATGCCCCTTGTAACCTCACTTCTTCCCAGGAGGCCTTGCCTGTTAAAGTGTCCACCACCTCCCAATAGCGCCACAGGCTGGTGACCAAGTCTCTAACACACGGATCTAGGTGACATTTACCATCCGAACTATAACACGGGAGAAGTATAAAGACATGGGCAGAGCTGTGGAGTGCCCTAGAGTCAGTGTTGAATCCCAGGTGTGTACTGAAGGCCTGGCACATTTCTCTGAATCTCTACACGGGTGCACCCCTAACATTCAGGCGATTATCAAATGATCCGAGCAGTGTCTGCCTTCCAGATAGAAGCCAACCTGGGCTGAAGAGAATGTCAAGGAGACCTTCCACTCTCTGGCACAGTGCACTGACTCCCATCACTTATTTATCAGTTCCTTTCTCCTTTCCCACTCTCTAATTGTAGTCCCAGAATCCTTTGTGGCCAGTTCTGGCAAGTGGTAAATTTGTGACATTGTGGCATTACAGACTTTGACTTGCTTACCTTCAGATTTCTTAGCCATAATGACGGTGAAGTCATTTCTTGTACGTGTAGGCAAATATCATTTCTGACTAATATAACAATGATCAGTTCATATGAGGCCTTATCCCTTAATTTATTCATCCAATAAACATTTATGGTGCTTATCTATTGTGTGCTAGACAGTGGAAGTGAATCACATTTGGATCTTGACCTGAAAGGGCTCAAAGTCTAGTGTGGGAGGTAAGAAACATGAAATGCTCATGATGACAGGGCTTTTCCTGCCATTGGGGACTTGTGAATTTCAACATGGATTTACAATGTCAAGTTCATCTTTAGCTCTGACTTCTGGCTTCTGACAGGAAGTTCTCATCTCTAAATCTGATATTTGTTCATTTATTTTTGTCAGAACAGATACAAAATGGGAAGTATATTTTCTTTCATCAACAGTCAACTCTCCTGCCAAAATATTCCCACTTACCCAAGACCTCTTATTGTGTAGTGGGCTTGGCTAAAGGCTGGGTGAAGCATAGCCCCCACCACTAAAACTAGAACTTAAACTCTTGTCCTTAAATGTCCATTGGTCTCTCCTTCCCTTCTCTTCCTGTGTCCACCCCTCCCTACTCATCTCCATCTCCGTTAGTCTCTTGGATGTTACACCCTGCACTGAAGTTGTAGGCTCTGAAGTTAGTATGCCCAGATGCCAAACCCATGCTTCCTAAGATGGTTCACCTTTATCATCTGTGGAAAGGGATAATGAACCACCCTACACAACTGACCAACATTCCATGGGCAACCCCTGGCTTGGCCCAGGGCCTGGCCCTCTGGGGTGTAATCTATATTCTAGTTCTCAAGTTCTGCAGTTCTTGTCTCCTACTGCCTCCAAATGAGGTATGTGTATTTTTTTTTTTAATTTCCACTTCCTAAAGAGAACCAGTCAGCACAAGGCCATTCTGTGATTCTGAGCAGAAGTAGTAGGAAATGTGCATCTCTTAAGAGTAGAGATGGAGGCATTCTGAACAAAGATGAGAGGCTGGAGATATAGCTCAGTGGCACAAGCCCTTGCCTAGCAAGCACAAGGTCTTGAGTATAATTCCTGGTACCAAAAAAATAAAAGGATGTTTAGAAATACTGGCATATTTGGCTCCCTGGCTGCCAAATATTCCAAGAGACCAACATGTCTGTCCATCAGATTGCATTACTGTTATGGGGCACATACCCTAATCTTCTATGGCTATGTTCAGTACCCTGTCCATCATGCGATGGTGAAAGCCTTCTATTCTTTCTGTAAACTGGAAGGGTGTCTTGGTTACTTTTCTCTTATTTTTGGGACACAATACCCCATTACCCAAATTAAGGAAGGAAAGGTCTATTTAGCTCACAGTTAGTGGAGGTTTCAGTCCATACTCGGCCAGCTGCAAGGCAGAGTGGCACATGGTGAGGGCAGCAGTTCTTGGTGGCAGAAAACAGCAAAGAGCAAAGGGAGAGGCAGCAGTGGCAGAGCAAGCCTCTCTCCCTTATATTATATGTAGGCCATCTGCCCCCGGGGTGGGCGTAGCACTCACACCCGCAATCCCAGCATTGGATCGTGAATCCATCACATACTCTGGAAGCCTGCCCCAGTGACTGCATGAGGCTTTGGGGGGACTCCTAGACATAAACCATAACAAGGGGTGTGGTTCCTCCAGGGTCTTAATCATTTTTCTTGCCAATGAAGCACAGGCCTGATACCCACACTTTAAAGGAGGAGAGATTTGGTTTGGCTCATAGTTTTTAGAGGATTCAGTCCATAGTCAGCTGGCCCCAAGGCAGGAATCGCATGGTGGAAGGGCCCCGGTGGAGGAGAGCTGCTTAGGTCGTAGTGGCCAGGAAGCAGAAAAGGGAGGAGCTGGGGGTTGGGGGAGACAAATCCTTCCAGGTCATGTCCCCAGTGGCCTGCCTTTCACCAGGCCCCACGAGCTAACAGAAAGTCAACTGGTGAATGAGTACACTGATAAGAGTAGCATTACTATGGTCCAATCACCTTCCATAAGTTCCACCTCTGAGTGCATGACAATTATTTTTTTGTCATGTCATTTTTTTATCTTCAGCTACTTAAACATCTTTCTCAGGCAATAAAACAACTTGTATATGCGGTCTTATGATTTCTGAAAACATTTTAAAAACAAACATATCCATTATAAAGAGTTGTGATATATAAAAAAAAAGATTTATAGGCTGTATTGTTTTTCAGAAAGCAGATAGTTACACAGCAAACCTGCTCAACCAACCTTCCTAGTTAAGTCAACATTGCAGAATGAAAAACTGTGGTTCAGAAGTCTTCTGTTAAGAATATTTGAGAGCTTCAAAGGAATGTTCAGTTTCCTCCACAAAGAGCCACCAGAATTTTTTTTCATAATCTCCCTTGGTTTTGTCCAGCCTGGCTCGGTACAGAGAGCTCCCGTTCATCTTTCGATAGTACACTTTGATATCATTCATGTTGATTTCCAAGTGAGAGACCATGATCCTGATCAGCATCTTATGATGAGTTCCAGCACCCTTCATTGCCTCATGAAGCTTCTCAGCAAAGAAGGCAGGTGTGCTTGTGACACATTTCACAGTGGCTGTGAGGCACCTCTCAGTGTCACCCTTCAGCCCCAGGTCCAGTCTTGTTCATGTCATGCTCATTGTATTTGGTGTATCTCTCAAACACTCTGTGAAGATGGAGTAGCTGCAGGTGGTCAGAATGGTGTTGAACACATTCATGTCTGTCCCCTTTCTCCTTTTTCCGGCTTCATATAGGGCCCTGGCATCTGTGTCCACCAAGATCCTCACATTGGTCACTCTTAGAGAGAGAAGGCAGAGCCTTCTGGAAATCTCCAGATGCATCTGTGGTGATGCCTTTGGCCAAATCTCTCTTCGGCTCATCTCTGTAGACTCTTAATTTCTCTGATTTTTCTATTCTTTCTTGATGCCAAAATTTCAATGAGGGTGTCTTCATCAGTTCCACATGGAGCTCATCTGCATCAAACTGGGCGGGAGTTTTCAGCAGAGCTGAAAACACTTCTAGATGACCTGTGAGGGCTTCCTTCAGAGCTTCATCCAGTGGCTTCCCTTTTTTCTGGAAGTATGCTGCTGTGATCTGCTGATGCTAGGCATTGTTGCTCTTTGTTAGAATGTCAACGATGGTTGCTTCATCCATACCTTTTACTGTTGTGGCTTTGTGCAAAGCCTCAACATCAGAGGAGGGATTAAAGCCAGGGTAGGTGCTCACGGTTGACCCAGGACCACCTTTGGATGCTTTCACAGTTTGAACATATTCCTGTTCTTGTCAGTAAAGTAGGCCTGCTTGAGGAATTCTGATACCATTGCCATTTTAAAGTGTCTTTTTCCCTACCTTCTTCCAAATGATTCAAGAAAGGCTCTTCCTGGCACTTTCAGTCTGCATGACAGGCTGGTGGCCTGCACAATCAGAGAATTCTTCCTGGCAGCATAGAGGGCAGGAGCAGTGATGTCCAAGGCCTGTGGGTGGCCAGAGGGGAGGACATTCAGTGGCACTAGTGTCTACACAGGACTCATTCTAACTAGTCCTGGATGTCTCTTAGACATCTTGTTCCTGACCTTAATAGACATCCACCCTACAACCTTCCCAGATATTGTATGAGCTACATGCAGACTCTCTTCTGGCTAAAGTCACCTAGTGTTGATTCTGATGCTTGCAAATGAGAGTCCTATTCTTACAAAGGTGTTTTATGAAAGTAGGATCTTAACCAGAGTAGATTTATGGGGTGTTTTCTCCCTAAATGCTTCAGTGTAGAGGGTGCCACACTAGAAAATTATCTCTCTCTTCTATGTCATCTTGATTCCTGTCTCAGTGAAGTGCTGATTGGTCTCTTCTTTTGGGATCACCCCCTTGGTAGCCGGTGAATAAAAAGGGTGATGAAAACTCAGGCTTAACGTTTGGGGAACCGCTCTATGGTTCTCTGCAGGGGAAGAGACAAAGTCCCTCATTGTCTCTCTGAATCTCCTTGTCTAGAAATTGAGTTTCTGGCTGCTTTGCCTCTGTTAAGAGTTGCATTGTGTTGTGACGTTGTGTATGTGTCTGTTATGTTGTGGTGGATTGTGTCCTCCTGAAGGCAGTGCTGAAGTTGAAACCCTCAGTGTCTAGGAATGTAACTTTATTTGTGGATATAATTAGTTTGGACGACATCAAGCTTGCATAGGCTGGGCCCTTTATACTGGGTGATGGGAAGGATGAAGAGGGAGGGTGACAGAAAGACACATACAGGGAAGTCGTATGAGGACAGAAGCACATTGGGATGACACAGCTGCCGACCAACACCACCAAGGGTCCCTTGCTACCCCTAGAAGCTAAGAGGACAAATGAAGGATTTTGACTTGCAAAACTGTGAGAGAATGATTTATATTGTTTTAAGCCACCCACTTTGTGGTAAAACCAGAGGAAATGAGCACATCCGTTGTACCCGAATTCCTGGCAATGGCTCGGCTTAAGAAAACAGGGTCAGAAGCAGACACCTAAGGAAGGCCCAATAAGCCAAAAGCTTTTCCTGGGTTTAATCTCAGCACCATGCCTCCCAGCAGCAAGGCTGAGGGGAGCCCTGTTCCTTCCTGGGGCCACCTGTCAGTCAAGGCGGGGACAACTCCTCCAAAGACTTTAATATTGAGAACTGTGCCTGGCCTCCACGATGCCTATTAAACAACTGCTGTTGTCTGTATGTGTCCCTGTGATCCTTTCCTGTCAAGTGGAATAAGCCAAAAGTCTTGTTGTAGGATCTGTAACAATCCCATGGATTACTCAGATACAATAAATTGTCTTTTCAAAAGAAAGGATAATCCCACGGCAGCTATGCTTGCCCCATTTGTGATGTACGTCTGTGCCTCTTGGTTTGGGATGCAGGAAGAGGTGTAGGAGCTGACGATGCACTCAGGTTTGCCCACTCTTGCCCCAGGATGAGCCCTACTCCTTGCCAGCCTGAGCGGGGACACAGAGGATACAAATGCTGCTTAGAGCAATCGAGGAATCTGGCTCCCATCTGGGGACAATCACAGCAGCCAGAGCCTTTAATATCCGCTCCCCACAGCTTTGTCTCCATTTGAGATGGAGATGGCTGTGCTGATTGTGGTGCAATAAAGGCTGTGGTGGGTGGAGGTGGCTGCCTGTGTCCCGGTTATTGAATTTAGAAGCTGCTATAACACTCTTTAGAGAGAGATAGGAGCAGGCAGGTAATTCAGGACTCCAGGAGTCCCGTAGCTTTATGGCTTCTTCCAGCCCTGGGGAGTTTATGATACAAGGCATATGGCCACACAGGGCAGCCTGCCACTCACACAGGATGAGGTTCAACAGGTGTGAGATTCTACGATGAGGGGCTCAATATGCACAGCTGTCCAAGCGCACCTCACAGCCACCTTCAGGGTCTATGAAGCCAGGTTCCCTAGAAGTAGACCTTACATGTAAGGGAATTCTTATACGACTCCATAGCACCTTCATCTGCTTGCAGGCGCTTTAATCTGCTGAGCTATTTGCCCGGCCCTGTGACTTTAACAATACTTTATGTTACTTTTTTTATTAGTACATGTTTGCAATACCTACGGATCACATTCTTTGTGGGGAGTTGGCCCATGCACATTCTTTTTATTTCCTCTTCCTCTTCCCCTTTCCCTCTCCCTCTATCTCTTCATCTCCTTCCCATATGCTAAAGAGCTACCTTTTATCTTAATGAAAAATGAATTCCACAGATACCATTTCTAGGTTGCAGATGTAAAGTGTCTATATTGGGGATCTGGCTGAATAAAGCCATCTTCCTTAGATTTGCCTTTCCCTTAATCTTTGGGGTTTTTAAACATACAGAAAGTTGAAAGAATACCACAATGAAAACGTACGACCTTTGCTGGGAGGTCATAAGTTTATATCATCTCATATTTGCTTGATTCATATACATATTTCAGATATATGCATATATATATATAGTATATTAATGACTCTTCAAATCTTCCACATATCTCTCTCAAGAATAAGGATATTGTTATGTAAGTATAATATCACTATCGATACACATGTGACTTCTTAAAGTAAAGTTTCTGGAGAAATGAGAAAAGAATAGAGGGAGAGACAGCAAGGTGGGCGTTGTGGGGTGCACTTCATTCCCCCCGTGCAGAGCAGCTGGACTTCTGTGCTGCTGGCCCTGCTGGAGACTGCCCAGATGAGCTCTCAGAGGCCTTGGCTGTCTGTGCCTGAAACATGGCTCTAGTAACACAAGCACACATGAAGCCAGGCCTCAAGGCCAGTGGGAGAGCAGAGAAATGATCTGAGGATCAAGAGAAAGCCACCGGCATCAAATTCTGGGAACTGTGACAACCTCCACTTTACAGATGAAGAAACTAAGGCTCAAACGTTCCATGGAGAGAGGAGCGGCAGAGCTGGGATTTGAACTTGCGCTTTGGCAGAGTGTGTCCTGCCCCCTGCCCTGTGATGGCAGACCCACTGGTGTCTGGGGACTGGTGGGTGAAAACACAGACTTCTCTTGCTGCTATTTCTATTCAGAATCTTTGTGCTCCCTTCTCTATGTTTTCCAAAGCAGCGAAAGATGGTGAGAGTGGTCTCCCCTCATACACAGTATGGAAGAGTCTCCCTTGAGTAACGAAGGTGGAAAGAAGCTGGACACGAAGCCATCAGCTCACAGGTACACTGGCAGGAAAAAAGCTCATGTCTGGTGATATAAGCAAGTCAGGCTCTTGGGGACCTTGGATTGACCTTGGGGACAAAAGGGGAACTGAAAGACACTTCTTAGAGCTGGCCGTGTGCAGGGTCTTGATAAGGTTTGTGCTTAGTTTTTGGATACACCCGGAGCTCTGTTCTTAAGAGATGTGTGCTTTTCATATGAATGTTGCCCTTCAGTAAAGGTTTAAGTTGAAGAAAAGAGTGACATTTTGAAACAGACAATATAGAAACTGGTTGAAAAAACAAAGTCAAGCAAAACCTCAATCATTCAGAAATCACTGTGGTTGATGTCTTGGTGTGTGTCTTTCAAAATATTTGTGTGTGTCTGTGTGTGTGTGTGTGTGTGTCTCACATACACATGTGACAGTTTCTGGTCATGGTGGGGCTACTGTCAAAACCCAGAGAGAACAGCTTGTATTTAGCTGTGGCAGTAACAGAAATGGCCGGGGTGTGAAGTTTAGGCAAAGCTCTGATGCAATGGGTCAGAAGAAACCCAGATGTCCTGAAAATCTAGGGGTATAGGATCTGGTAGTAAGTTTATTTTAAATGTGTGTCCCTGTTTGTCCCAGACTGGTGGCATGGTTTGTGCCCATATTCACAATTTATGTACCTTCTCTTGAGCAGACATTGGCTGGCGTAGATACTGAACACAAGGTCCCAGGAAGGACCTTGTCTTGAACATTGTGTCCCTGGGCAAGATGCTTCCCTGCTATGAAATTCATTTTCTGAATACTAAGGCCTACCAGGGAAGGTCTTATTTTGAATTTCAAATTCATGGAGAGTCTAGAACACAATGTGGGCTCCGTGGCTTTATATGGCACCAAACACATTCTTATAGAAGCCAGGTTTGAGCTTAACTTGTGTCCCACACAGACTCAGGCACGTCCAGGTGACTCTGGAAGTCTGTTCACCCAGGAGTCGAGAAGCCTCCTCAGGGAGAATTTACCATAAAGGAAGAGGAAGCCACGTAAGCACACTCAACCCTGTGAAGCCAAAGGACCTTTCCGGGAGTAGCCTGTGGTCACGAAAGCTACAGAACGTGACAACCCAAAGGGTGGCTTTGCAGTGCGCGTGAGCGGGACCACCTCCTCCTTCTGGTCAGACCTTCCAGGTGGCAAGTACAAGGAGGAGGGCTGTGTGAAGAGTAGGTGCTCACAGGTGAGGAGGGTGGTACCTGCTGGCTGGCTGGCTCCCCAGGGAAGCTCTGTGATATAAAGAACCTGGTGGCTCCAAAGTGGGCCTGCTGGTACACGTCTATAGTCGTGGACATGCAGGAGGCTGATGCAGGAGGATTTCTTGAACCTAGAAATTCAAGGCCAGCCTGGGTAATATAGTGAGGCTCTGACTAAAAAAATAAACCAACACAGAGCCTAGTAGTTACGGTAAGAGCAGCATCACCTGAAGGACACAATAGTGCCACAGAAACAGGTTAGATCAGGTCAAGGTGAAGGTCATTAAGATCCCATATGCAAATGCCTCATGGCAGCCCAGGACACTGAGGAGACCCCTGAATATTTTAAATGTGGCCAGGGAGTCAGGAATCCCTCCTTCAGGTGGACTTTGCAAGGAGTCTCCTTTCTTGTTCTTTAGTTGGGATTGGCTGTGACCTGACACATTAAACAAGACTTCTGTTTTCCTCTTCCATCAGTTACTGGCTGTAATACTGGGCAGCCTGGGCTTGGCTGTGGAGGGAGACTCCTGAAGAGAAGGATAGATCCACAGCGTTGACAAGCATCTTATGCTAAGCATCCCTAGCAGCGCCCTTCAGGGAAAAATGGAATGGTGCTTCCCAAATCTTCTCAGGAGCAAGAACCCTGGAATCTTATCAAAGGAAGATTCTGGTGGAGCTCAGGATTCTGCATGTCTGACAAGTTCCCGGGTGACACCTACGAGTCTGGTCCAGAGACCCCGCTTGAAATGGAAAGATACGGAGTTGGGAGGAGAGGCCTGGCCCTGTAATCCCAGCTCCGAGGAGGTTGAGAGGCAGGAGGATCATGGGTCGAAGGTCAGCCTGGTCAGCTAAGGCTCTATCCCAAAATCAAAAGGCCTGGGGCTGGAGCTCAGTGGTGGGGCACTTGCCTAGCACATGCAAGGCCTGAAGTTCCATCCCCAGTGTTGAAAAAAAATAACACATGAAGTAATGATCAGGGTCGTGGGAACCAGAATTTTTAAGAAGTACCATGGGTTATGCTAATCAGGCAACCCTGAAACACAGTAGATTGTTTTGAGCACTAATAAATGGTGAGTTGGAAGAGTATGTTAATTTTACCAAATGTGAGCACAGTAGCCACCATGTACTATCAGGTCTGTGTCAGCTTGGGATATTGTCCAGTACAGGTGGGTGTTACAGAACATCTTGGCTTTGCATTCAGGAAGGGAGCAGGGAGAAAAAAGAAGCTTGCTTTTCAGGTGCTTGAGGGGTGTGTGTGTGTGTGTGTGTGTGTGTGTGTGTGTGTGTGTAGAGAGAGAGAGAGAGATGGAGAGACAGAGAGAGAGACAGAGAGAGAGACAGAGTGAGACAGAGACAGAGAGAGACAGAGACAGAGACAGAGAGACAGAGACAGAGAGACAGAGACAGAAAGAGACAGAGAGACACAGAGAGACAGAGACAGATGATTTTGCAGGGGAAGCTCACGGGGATGACTTCAGACCCTCCCAAACAAAAAATAAAGCCATTAAATCCAACTATGAGAGCTAAAGCTGGCTGCTGCAGTTGGCCTGAAGCCATGAAGGAGACACAGCTTTCTCCGGCCCTTTCAGTTCTGGCTCGCGACACTGCAGTTCCAGAATTTGTACTGATTAGCACGGTGGTTTCCTGTCTCCTTGTACAGTGCTGGAGTTCTTGGGACACTCCTTTGAGGACCGCTGTGTGTAAGTCTGTGATGGCCGAAGTCAGGCAGAGAGAGGGGAAGCGGGGCCCCATTCTGCTTCACGGGGCAGCTTTGCTTATCTTTGATCAAGGCTCTGTGTGAGCCAACGCTGCTATTTCTAAAGCAAGATTTGCAAACCACTGATCTAGAACATACTTCACTTTGCGTTTCCTCCTGCCCCGGTCGCTCTTGCAAATCCACGTCAGTTGTGTCTGCTTAAAGCTGCCTTCCTCACATCCACAGGCGCGACCCACCCTTCTCTCCCCCGCGCGGCCACCGTCCCTTGGCTGCTACCTTCTCGTCTGTCTGTACTGCGAACGTGTCTTTGCACGCTGTCTGCCTCGGCAGCAGGTGTTCTTTCGGGCAGGGATGGTGTTCCCCACCTCGGCTCCGTGCAGAGTGTACCTGGCATAATGTCTGGTTAATGCTTCCAGAACGTGACACCAGCTGGGCCGCAGTTTCCTGGTTAAGAAGAACACTTCCTTTCTTTCACAGGCTCAGATGGAGCCAGCAATCTTTATTCACTTGAGCGCCCATAAAGGTAGTAACCTGTGTTGGCCCCTCCTGGAAACTGCCAGACTTGGCAGGAGAAGGCAAACACGTTCAGATAAACTCCGCTCTCTGACCTTCCCGCTCTCCCTCTGATGTCAGGCCTTTATTATTAATAGTATTGTTTTCATCCTCGAGACATTCAATGCCTCCTTCCCCACACTTCTCCGAGATGCTACTGAGCACCCAGCCTTAAGGCCACAGCTGGCCACCAACATCAAGCTCTTGACGGGTGAAGGAGATGGCTGGCGGCACCTCTTGGAGCATCGCAGTCTGGCAGCGAAGGAGCCGCACCCCACCCCCAGGACGTCCTCTGGACTTGCCCAGACAGCCTCCCATCCAGTGTGCAGAGGGTGCAGCTGGGACTGTGGGGGCCTCTTTTGAGAAGCTGGTCTCCACTGTCCTGGCCCAGGGAGCTCCTTGAGGCTGTCCAGGAAGCAGAGGGTCCTGGGGGCCCGCCCAGGTGCACAAGCAGCTTGTGGAGTCACTCTGCAGTCTGAGTGAAGAACTTGCATGCTTGAAAGCTAACTGCTCAGAACCCCTTCTTAAGTATTTGTAAGAGATTTAGCTAAGGATGCCTGTGTCAAAGGTGCCCCTTGGCTTGCTGGGTCCTATTGCCACCAACTGCATGATTCAGGGAACAGTGTTTCCAATATAAGGGTGGAGATGTTGCCTGATTGTCCCTCAGGCATTGCCTTTGCTCCACACCGGGGCTGCCTCACGGTGCAGGGGATAGCGGCGTGGTTTTGTCCTCAAGCCAAACGCACTGCTGAGCACACTGTGCACTATAGGCTTGTCCGGATTGGACTGTGGATTCGAAGCATTCAGTCAATATAGGCCAAGAAATCAGTCTGATGAATTGGATTGACCCAGCAAGGCGGACTAAACAGCCAAGCTGTTCATATGTTAGACTGAGTGAAGACAGGAGTCAGAGGAATGGCTCCAGCTGGCTACACGGGGACCAGAGTGGGAAGGGGATAAGGCACACAGACACGATGAGCAGCATACAGCAGAAGCTTGGTGAACACACAGAGCTGCCCCTGGATGATGCTCCTGGATGTGTTTGCAGCACATAATAATTGCATTCATTTTAAGGGATTGGTACGCATACATACTGTATATTAGTCATTTTTATTTTGCCTTCTCTCTTTTTTTTTTTTTGGCAGAAGCGGGTATTGAATTCAGGACCCTGCACTTGCCAGGCAAGTGCTTATTCTCCTGAGCTATCTCTCTGGCTCCTTCCCTTCCTTTCCCTGTCCTCCCCTCTCCCTCTCTACAAATCCCCCTTCACCTCCACAGTCTGCCTCCTTCTTTCCTGTCATCTGTCTTGTACTTTGCTCTCTAAATTATTTATATTTTGGGTTTCTCACATAAGAGGAGCCATGTGATTTTTAACTTTCTGTATCTAACACACTTCACCTAGCATTATGGGCCTCGAGGTGCATCTGCTTTGCTCCAAATGGCTCAGGATTATCCTTCTTTCAGACTGAGTAGTCCTCTCTTGTGGATAGACGCCATATTTTATTAACCCATTTATGTATCAGTGGGTGTACGGGCTGCTTCCAAGATTTAGCTACTATGAGTTCTTCTCGATGTTTTTCTTGATTGAGTGATTAGCCCCGTGAGCATCTCATGGGACAGGCTGACACTGCATGGTTGGAATCAGGTGCTGGCATCCTGTTGACCAGGGGGGCAGCTGATTTCTGGGGATTCAAAAGGCTCTGGGGAAAGGATTAGAAAGGCTCCATGGGATAATAGCAAGTAGCAAAACTGTGACCTTGATCTTACTTGCAGCGATAAAATACCTACTACTAAGGTTATGTCCCGCATTTATTGGTTCTCTAGGGAGCAGTGAGGATGACAGTGACAGCCACAATTGGTGGCTGCACATCTACAAGGGCCCAGGCGCTTTGTGTCATGTCCTTTGGTCTTCTCACAATGTGACGTGTGCTTGCCATGCAAGGATTCTGGGGCTCAGAGATTTTTGGTTCCTTGCCATGTGTCTGGTGGCCACGCAATGTAGGAGTAACGAATTCAGTGGCATGCAAGAACGTGGGTGACTGTGGAGATCTGTGAAGCTGGTCTGGGTCTTGGTGTTCCCATCCATGGGATGACACTCTGGTGAGACTCCGATGTGTCCGTAGCAAAATAAGTAACCAACTACTGCGAGAGCAGCTGCTGTAGTTCTTGTTTTGATTCTCATTTTTATTATTGACAGCAGGGCTGGGAGACAAGAGAGACTCATCTAGCCACCAAATGGTGCTCCTTTCTTCTGTATCATGTGGCCTCGCTGGGGCAGGGGTTTGTAACCCCCTAGGAGAGTCTGTCCCATGCTTGTTTGTCCTCTTGTCTCTCCTGCAGCTCTCCAGCCTGCCAGACACCCTTGGCCACCTGGTGTAGGCCTTGGGAATGCAGGGTCCAGGTGGTCAGTTCTCTTTCTGGCCAATGACAGAGGCAGAGGCTACTCACCAGGTGGCACTAGAGGAGACTCGGCCCCTCAGTGACAGCAGCACTGCAGGACCTCCTTGGCCCTCAGCACTCCACCCTGAAGAGTTCATCATGCCCTATTTCCTGTTGGGTCAAAGTCACAGAAATATTTGAGAGCAAGAGAGTGGGTGACCATGCTCCATCTGTTAGGGCCTCTGATTAATACACACTTCCTAGGGTGCCACCGGGCTGGCTCTGCTGCCTTGGCTGTGTCTGACTAAAGCAGCCGGAGGTGACCCAAATATAACCCAAATGTGTTAGTTAAAGTCCTTTCAATTTCAGGCAACAGAGGAGGATCACTGTCTCAAACCCACTCTGGCAGTGTGCAGAAAAGGCAAGGCACATTTTAAGCTTTTAGGGCCACCTCGGAGAACGCCAAGGGTCCCATTACAGCTGAGGGCCTGGAAAGCTTCAGGAAGAGCACGGAACAAGCGCTCTCGTCTCTCGCTCTGCCTTACAATGGGAGGCACCCTTCCCTCTGAGCTCTGCCTGCTCCGTTCCACCGTGGAAACTACATGACCACCCCCAACACCTGGTTTTGGGCGCAGGCTGAGTGATGCCACCCTTCTGAGTGGCATGGCCAATGTTCCATTGGCCTCTGTTGCAGTCAGGGTTATAAGGGAAACAATTTAATGCAGGACACATAATTTATAGGATTATTTTATTTGACTTTATATTTTTTAATCTTTTATTTATCTGGTACAGGGTCTTGCTACACAGCTCAGACTCATAGTGAACCTCCTGTCTCAGCCTCTCCAGAGCTGGGATTACAGGTGTGTGCCCCTAAGCCCATTTTTCAGTGGCTGGCACTGCATGCCCAGGGATCTGGGGCCTGTAAGGCATGCTATACCAAGGACCAAATCCGGGTCCTTGTGCTTGCCAGGCAAGCACTTAGACCACCAAGCTATCTCTCCACCCTTATAGGATTATTTTATAGTAGTCACCCAAAGAATCAAGTACAAAGAATGCAGGAAATCTGTCCACACACTAGAGATCCAAGGAATCCAGTTGAGGGCCAGGATCCCAAGGCAATGTCCTGCATGAGTCCAGCTGAAGACTTTGAGCCCATTGCTGTGCCACAAGTCCAACTGGATATAGAACCCACGGCAATGTCTCGTGCAGGCCCGCTTCACGGATCTGTGCTGGAAAGACCCAAAGGTCAGCGGTGGAAGCTAGAAAGTCTGTGCCAGCGGGATGAAGGATCTGGGCCCGCATGCTGAGGGATCTGAATGGGGGCCAGGAAGTGATGCTCAAGGTAAGCATCAGAGCTCCTCACAAAAGTACCACAGGTGTGCTGGCAAGATAGCTCAGCAGACTAAACACCTGGTTAGGCACGTGCAGGGACCAGTGTTCGATTCTAGGTACTGCATGCCATGCCGGCCCTGCCCCTGGGCTCACTGAGTGGGCCACCAAGTCTGGGTGTAGTGGCGTACAGCTGTAATCCCAGCACTGAGGAGGTTGAAAACAGGAGGATCACTAGGAGTCTGAGCTGTGTAGTGAGATCCTGTACCAAATATACTTTTTAAAAAAAGTATACCACAGCCATCCTCAGCAATAGTGAGGTCCTAAGGTCCTCCGATGATAAGAACAGCTGAGATCTCATCAGGAAAGCCAGCACAGTGAGCTTCCCAGGAGAGCCCACAGCCTCTCTTCTTCCTCTCTAGTTCTCCTTTTTATTTTGTTGACAACAATCCCCCAACACTACACTGATTTGGTTCAGCTGGGTATTACACGTTAAGCACCAGTTGTCAGTCCCCTAGAGCCTCACCGAGGTAAGACCCTCACTCCTCCCTCCCATGGTGCAATTGCAGTCAGATATTAAGAAAAATCAATAGAAGTTCAGGTAGGAATGTGGAAATGCTTATCATTATCATCATCCTTATTATAAGTAAAGGAATTAGATGCAATTGTGTATCTAACAGAGCTACAACTGTACTTATGCTTGTGGTTGAAGAGGCCACAGGGAGATGTAACAAATGGATTGCATTATGGCAAACTTGGTTTATTCTGCTGATTTTGCTACTCATGGGTTCTAGTAATTGCCGTCTATGCTGTGGTGCATGACTCAGGATGCAAGCTCACTGTGGGTGGACATTCTTCACATGTGTAGGCAAGAAAACTAAGGTTCAGAGAAGTTGTCGACAGATAGAGTCCAGCTCTAGACTTCAGGCCCTTCCAGCTGCGCTGTCTTGTGTCTCATGCTATCAAGCTGAAGAAGAAACAGTTTTTCTGCACTCAGCCAGGGAGTCCTGAAGTCAAATATGGTGAAAGGACATAAGAAAGGGACAGCTGGGGTTTTTTTGTGGGGGGGAGGGGAGAAATAAGGAGTTTTAGTCTTCTTCTCTCTCTGTTTAAGAAGTGGCCAGGGACATAGCCAACTCTCTGTGTCCAGTCTAGTATAGGAGTTATACCAGCAAGGTGTCACTAACCTTAAATATTACCAACTTCCCGGGGGAGGCCTGAGTTTCCATGAGTAGACATGACTTTGCATTAAGGGTGTGTGGAGCCTCATTTTTCTCCAGATTTGAGAGACAGATTTATCTTTTGCGAAAACCCTGGTTGGATATCCTAAAAGCTCCATTATGGCTCCACACATGACCCCCTTTTTTCTAAAATATATAAGAGCAAATATTTGTTGAATGGACAGGGCCAATTCACCTACATATGCTATAATTTTCACTTCAGGGACATGATGTAATTTTCTAATGTTAGAACAGTGAGGTTATTTTGCCCCATGTCAAATACATTACTGAAGATAACTGTAATTTTTCAAAATCAAGAGAGGAAAAAACCCTCCAAACATTGGTCTCTGGTACTGGGGCTTTGGAAGAGGATCCGTGATCTTGTTCTAATGCTCTGGGTGGGTTCCCCCAGCCCCTGCTGGGAGGGTCCTGTTGCCCACAGATGAAGACTGGGGAGCTCATAATGCTAATGATGCACAAATGCATTTTCAGCTATTT
>NDGN011448014.1:0-10500 GCA_002564285.1 Tympanoctomys barrerae
AACTGTCCTATTAATCAGTTTTGAAACTGTCTCATTTCTATTTGTTTCTCAATAAAATAAAAAATGATAGGTGATTGTCATAGAGAATGGTATCTAGTGATTCACAACTTAGCAATGCAGGCCTTATCTCCTCATTTCACACCACAGTCACCTTGCACTAGTCCGTAGGATCTCAAGTGGCTATAAGTTTTCTTTCTACTTCAAATCAGATGTTACTCACTTATCTACCCAATTAACATGCATTAACATGTAGGATCTGCATGGTCTGTCATTCCCACTGTATCCATATCTAGCACCATGATTTTCATGCAATTGTGAAAAGCACATTGTGAAACTGAACTAGAATTGGCTATGTCTGAGGCCAAGAATCCAGGTCTTGCTATTTTCAGTGAAGCCCAGATTCCTACACAAGCTTCCTTGCCATCCCCACTCTCACTGAAGTCAGCCATTTATTTTCTTGGCCAGTTGGGGTAGTGGTATATCATTATTTATTTAAAACTCATTACCTGTGATCCTTTTACATGGAACCAATTAAGAAGTCTCATAAAGTAAAAGATAATATTATACTTGGTGCAACATGATTGGGGGGTTGTCCCTCTAAATGTGGCAGAATGCCCCATAGGTCTTGACAATTTATTTCTGTCTCCCTTTTAAAAGCATGGCTGATGCCAGGGAATTTGGCCTCTGGTGGCAAGTGCTGGCTGTGGTTTTCCCCGGGATAGAATTCTGGGCATGATGATGAGGCATGAGCTAGGGAGTAGGAACTGGGAGGGAATGCTGGTACGTGTGTAAGCTAAGGTGTCAAATTTTACATGTCTGGGTTTTGTTTCCACCAGACCTCACTCTCGGAAATCATCATGCTGTTCTGTATGCTTACTGGAAGGGCTGGCTCTCTTTCAAAGAAATGTCTCTAAAAGGGGGACATTGGAATGTAAAAGTAGGTGGTGAAAGGGCCAGGTTCAGAGGGAGCCAGCAGAAGTACTCTGATTTGGAAGGCAGTTTGAGAAACGACCCTTTCTGAGACTCAGCACCCCAGAGCTGCAGGCCCGGGTGACCAGGACAGATATCGGCCACTTGATCATCTTAAGATCTCACTCGGTTTTGTTTTCATGGTAGCAGCTTGGACTCTGTCACCTTTAAGAATGTCAGGTCCCTTCTACTTACAATGGGTCCCAATTCTAAATTTCACCTCTTGGGTATCCCTGAGCATCCCTGTTCTTACGCTGCACTGTGAAACTCACTCCTGTGGACTACAAACAAGCTTTAGAGAGAGCAGAATTTATTGCCAGCCTTTAGCAGCAGGGTGTAAACCACAGCACACTTTTACTTTGCAGCATTTCGTGGAAATCGTTTTAAGCTCTGACTGTGGATGAATGAAGAGTGTGGTCAAACAAAGGTACACACACACACACACACATGCCATCAGGTGCAGGATGACCAAGCATGCTGCTGCGTGTCCAGTGTTTTAAGAATAATTCAAAAAGATTCAGGCCCCATCCTTTCCTTCTTGTTTTCTAGACATGTTTTGAGATCATTTCTTCATGGAGGAGGACTCTAAGCAGAGCTTGCAACACCACACGTCTCTGCCCTTCCAGAAGCCGATAGTCAAAAGAAAAAGTAGGACAGGGTTGTGAGTGCCTGTCACAGCAGGGTTTGGGTTTTGTTGGGAGAAAACATTCACAGTGTTCTATATTGCGGTACCTATTTGAGTTCAGAACTGAGCTCCATCTTTCTTCTCTGTAAGATCTGGGGCAAGATATGGTGACCTCAATTTTGTCATCTGTGAGTTGGGGAAGCTAAAAACACTTATCCCAAGGTTTTGACAAACATGAAATGATTACACATGAGACTATGTGTACATACATCTCCTATATGAGAACACACACTCTCAGCACACACACAGGCTGACATGGAGTCCTCCATTCGTACTTGCAGGCCCTCAGCACATGCAGCAGGATAGCATCAACAGCCACTAGTTAATATTTATTGCTATTAACTCAGAGTCTGCACTGAGGACTTACTGTGCTGATTTGTTTCCTTTGATAACCTCTGAGTTGGTATTGGCATTATTATTATTCCCTGTTTTAAAGATAATGACATGAAGACACGGAGCGTTGAAATTACACCTTTTAACTGTCACTGTCAAGGAAGAAAAGCTTTGGAAGTGAATCCAAGAGGTCAGGCTGCTTGGAGAAATGGCAGCTATTGAATAGAATCCCAATTACATGGCAAATGACACCAAGAATCAACAAAGGGCACCATATCAAATAAAAACACTTCTGCACAGCAAAGGAAACCATCAACAGGGCTGAGACAATCCAAAGAATGGAAAAACATTATGCTAGCTACTCTTCAGATGGAGGTTTAATATCCAAAGAACTAAAAAAAAAAAAAAAAAAAATTAGACCCCTTCAGAATACAAGACCCAATCAAAACACAAGCCAATAAAATGAACAAATACTTCACAGAAGAAGTACAAATGGCTTGCAAATCCATGAAGAAAATGTAAATTAAAACAGCACTGAGATTCCATCTTACTTGAGAAAGCACATAGCTAGCATCAGAAAACCAAATGACAACAAATACTTGTTAGGCTGTAGGGAAAGAGGAATTCTTCTACATCATTGGTGGGAGTGTACACTAGGACAGCTTCTGTGGAAATCAGTACAGAAATTCTTCAAAACGGTAAAATTAGAAATTATATTTAACCCAATTATTCTCCTCTTAGATATCATCCCCAAAGAGTCAAAGGCATCCTTGTACAGTAATAAATGAATACCTACGTGCATAGAAGCACAACTCGTGATGATAAATCTTGGAAGCAGCCTGCAGGTCCTCCAACAGGTGAATGGATAAAGAGAATGTGCTGTACACAGCGGAACACTCCTGTGTTGTAAAGAAGCATAAATTTGAGTCATTTGTAGGAAAATGGGAATACTCTGAGACCATAATGCTGAGTGAAATAAGCCAGACACTCAAGCATAAGTATCCCTGGTTTCTTTTGCATGAGAAACCAAAAGCATAAATAATTAAAAAGCAAAGGGAAAGATGGATAACAGAAACAGAGAGCTAGAGCTTTTGCAAGCGGGAGGGGACCAAAGGATGAATAAGGGGATGAGGGGAAAGTGATACAAAATGGATTAGATGTTACACACTCATACCAGGGTCCCCAGGATGAAGATCACATTGTAACTGCAAATGTGTACTGATAAAAATAAAAATTTGCATCAGCTAAGATAAACCAGCAGCATAAGTGAAAAAAAGTTAGCTTATATATTAAAATATTTTTGAAACAATAGAATAAGAGATTTGGGAAATATTGGAACTCCCTACCTTCTATTTATAATATATATGATATATATAGTGTATTCTATATATGATATTTATGATGTATCATATATAACATATATGGTATATTATATATGATATATCTGGTATATCATACATTAAATTATATATATATATCATATAAGAGAGACGATGTTATATTTAAGCTTCTCTGTCTGGCTTATTTGTCTTGATATTACATTTTCCAGTTCTATTCCTTTATTTAGGACTGCCTCAAATTTATCTTTCCTTCTTTATTTTTATTTTTATTTTTGGCGGAACCAGGGATTGAACTCAGGCCCTTGCGCTTGCCAGGGAAGCACTTATTCCATTGAGCCATCTCCCCGGCCCCTATCTTTTTTGATGTCACTGCAATATTTCACTGCACATGAATGTATTGTTTATGCATATATACATTGTCGCCAAGATCTAGTTATTCATACACATGCTAATTTCTGCTATTTATACTGCTAGTTTATCTTACTTCATTGAAAGAAAGTTTTGTGGTATTATTGGTTTGTTTATGCTTTGTAAGAATCTGGTCTATTTCTTGACCTCTGAGTAACTATTTCGAAGATAATGATGTACATTGTATTAACTATTGCTATTCTTTTATTATTCTGT
The DNA here is from genome assembly GCA_002564285.1 of Tympanoctomys barrerae. Taxonomy (NCBI): domain Eukaryota; kingdom Metazoa; phylum Chordata; class Mammalia; order Rodentia; family Octodontidae; genus Tympanoctomys; species Tympanoctomys barrerae. The sequence goes on from NDGN011448014.1 coordinate 3,952, forward strand.
TATAAAATTTCATTTTTCATCAAATAAAAATTAAAATGTTGAAAGAAACCTAATATATTTATTTTCTTCTTTGAGTCTTATATTCCCCTTGAGCAGTTACTAAGAGACCTGCACTACGGAGGCAGATATTGATGGTCAGAGAGGGGAAGTAACCAGGTCTGAGTCTCTTCCTTTGTATTTGAGGGGAGGGTCTACAGGGTGTTCGGGGTCTCACTACTAGATCGGATGCATAGTGATCCATCTGTTTACAACTTCCCAAGAGCTGGGATTACAGGTACGTGCCACCACACCCAGTCTCAGGGCGCCCTGGGGGCAGGGCCAACATGGCAGGCCAGGGGATCGAACCCCCATCTCCTGCACCTGCTTGCAGGTGCTTTAATCCGCTGAGCTATTTGGCTAGCCCTAAGATCTGAGTCTTGGAGTGAATGGCAAAGTCTGTGAGCCTCCCAGTGTCCATCTATCTCATGGAGAGCTGGCCAAACTGTGTAGAGCATCCTTTCAGCCAAGAACCTGTGTCTTCATGATGCACTGCTTTTTATTTTTTAAACATTCTCAGTTGTTTGTACTGTAATAATTTTTTTTTCTTAATAAGATTTCATTCTATGGAATATAAAGGAAGAAAATAAATTAAAAATTGCTGAAAGCTTTAATCTTTAATTCAGTAGTAAAATTACTAATATTAAGTCAGCTGTACTTTTAGCAAGTTATTTTTTCTGATGCTTTTCCTGAAAAAGTAGATCACTGAAAATTTTGTATCCCTGGTGTACCAAGCTGGCCCTGCCACTGGGGCATGCTGAGACAGTGATTGAGACTGAGAGTGGTGGTGCACGCCTGTAATAACATTAAGCTTGGGAAGCTTAAAACAGGAGGATTACTATGAGTCTGATCTGTGCAGACCCTGTAGACCCTGTACTAAATACATTAAAAAAAATAAAATTTTGCATGTTCTTACACAGTTAGCAACAAATACATGTAATATGTGAGAATTTATTAGTGTCTGTTTTTAAGCGTTTTTTAAATGTTACATAAGCACTGGTAGACCAAAACGTTGGTTCAGAATCAGAAAGCTCTCTGTCCAAGCAGCAGCTCTTTAAGCTCTTTCACAAGTGAGGGCCCCTGAAATCTCTGTTTCAGGTTTTCTTCAAATTCCACAACATGTTCTTGATCTTTTTACATGGAGGCAAGCATCTGGATTGTTCAGTCTTCAGTGTTACTCTGGTACAAAAATTCAGGCCCTGGTACCTCATACCACATCTCAGGAATCAGAATCTCAGAGGTGAAGCTTAGAACTTGGGTTGACAGACTTCTCGGGTATTTTTGCTGTGCAGTCAGCATGGAAACCACACAAACAGCATAGCAGAATCCACCTATCTGAGTGGCATTTCCCCACCAAATGACCCAGACTGAGGTTGTGGAGGAAAGTTGGTAGTAGAGGCCCCCAACTCTACACGCAATTGCTAACTCAATTACTTAGGGCTTGTTGATGATAAGAAACTCACCCAACCATCACTGAGCTTCAGTTTCCAAAGCTCACAATGCAGGGCTGTTGGAAGGAACCCGAGTATTAACATGTATAAAAGTTTAAACACAAAACATCACCTTAAAATGCTAGTTCTCATTCCTTGGCAAATCTTTGCGAGAGTCCTTCCTCATTTGGAAGTGATGATGAGAAAGAGGAGAGTGATGTGTGCCGAACATTTCTAGGCATTTAATCTATATATCTAGTATTGGGTCTTTGCTGTGTTGTGGTCACATCTGAAATTATTATAGTTTCTAAATGCTTCTCATGTTTCTTGACTGCAATGTATTTCTATTGGTTTGGGAAAGTAACTACCTGAAACCTGCCCATCTGATAAAAGTTGTTTCTAGAACATTGAAATTGTCAATTTTTCCTTCTTAGGTCAAAAATCAACCTCGTGGTACATTTCTTCCCCTTATATAACAAAACAGAAAGGCAAATCTAAATTAGTCTCTTTGGGGTTTGCCAGCACATGGAGAGTTCATGAGTATGCTCAACATCACTGACTGGGAATCTTTTTTCATTTGAAAATGGTAACACATCCACTGTGGTGTAGTGGGTGGTACACAGGTTCCATCTAGGGAGAAACCTGGACCTTGTAGAATACATGGGAAATATCATAAGGTTACTTAGGTGAGAAAAATGACTCTGATCATATAAATGGCAATCTATGTTGTCTTGGTCCCTCTCACAGTAACTACACTTCTCTTGTAAGGAGCTCAGTTATTCTCTGGTTCCTGCAAAAATGACTTTTCATAGCAATAAAATGGTTTCCAATCATGACTTGGCTGCACTGTGACTTGGCTTCAGGAAAGGATAGTCAGCAAGTGAGGCCATGAGAACCTGAACACTTCAGTTCATTTATTTTTCCCACTGGAAGTTGATAGAGTGGCTTCCCGATGTGTAACTCAGCCACAGTCATTGGGTTTGCCTGAACTCTGAGCAACGACAGGGTGGTTTTCTTCTCAACTATCTTCCCTCAGATGATGTCAAAATCATCAGGTCACTGTCACTACAGGTATTTTAGTCCCACAAATCTGCATTGCAATGTGTCTTCCTGGGAAATATGAAAGCTAAAATAAGCATTGTCCCCATCTTCAAAGGGTTCTCAATCTTGATGGGAAATAGGTACTAATACATAAGAAGAATTTCTAAAGTGAGCAAGACAAGAGATGGTCAGTGGAATATCAGATGGTGCGGGGGGGGGCGGGGTAAGTTGGAAATTAGGATGCGGTTCTTGTAGGGGTTGTGGTCAAAGTAAGGGGCCCTTTGCTAGCTGGAGCCCAGGTGTTTCCTTTAGGGTTTGCCTCATTGGCACAGGTAGGAAATGCAAAAAAAAAGGCTATATAGAGGATCAAGAGAGTCTGAACACGGGAGGACTGATTCTAGCAGGAGATAATCCCCTCCCCTGTCCCAGGGACAAGGAGGTAGGTAAATGTACCTGCAAAACACAAGTTTGAGAGAGTCTTTTCACAATGGCCTGATTCTCAAACACTCCCCCTTTATTCTCACCTGCGGAGCAGACATGGTATGTACTCTGTTCTTTTCCTTTCACAATCAAATAAATACTTGGATAATTGTTTAATGGCTGTCTCTTCTACCAGACAACAAGCTTCATTAAATAAAATATACTTCACATAGTGCCCGACTCCCTGATTCTATCTCGCCATCACTGTTGTTCCATTGCCTAGCATCCTACCTAACATCCGGAAGAGCCTCAAGCCTGTGTTTATCGAATGCATGAACTCTTTATTCCCCCTAGTCAACCTTGCCAGTATCAGTAGGTCCATTCCAGAAGCCTGCCAGGCTAAAACCTTACTGTCAACCTTGACTCATTTTTCCACACCCACATCCATTTCAACAGATGCATTCACTGTCTTCAAAATGTAGTATTCACCTATACCCTCTTACAACTTTACTCTATCACTACTCTAGTCCAAGTGACTGCGATACTCTAGCTAAATTGTTAATATTGCCCCTTATCTGGCCTCTGGATTCTGGGGTTCTGTCCAAGGAGTAGTCAGAGAAATCTAAAAGCAGAAGGCAGAACATGGCATGACATGTATCTCCAGTGGCTTCCCATCTTCCTAAGAAGAACTGAAGTTTTCAAGCTGATCTACAACGTTCCATCTGAGCTGCCCCCGACCAACCCTCTGGCATTCTGACCCTGTCCCTATTGCTCTCTCTGCCCCAGCATCTCAGACTCTTACTTTACCAGCAAGCCAGGTGGCTGCTCCCCACTCACCCTTTGAACTTGCTACTTCTGCTGTCTGTAAGACTCCTTCCCTGAGATCCACGTGTTCCTCTTCGCCTTTCCTTTGGTCATCCTTTCAATACCAGCTTTTTGGAGACTTCTGAGGAATACTCTAGCCAAGGTGGCTCCTTGTTTCACTAGCACTCCTTCTTCCCTTACCATGTTTTATTTTAATTTACAGCTCTCCAATGGCACTGGTCATAGTACATGCTTATTAAATTATTGCCTGCATCACTCTCTAGAACAGAAAGGCGTTTGTCAATTCTGCTCAGTGTTTATATATCCAATGCCTAGATTAAGAGTAGATGTTTAGTGTACAGGATAAGCTTGCTTAATATATATATGAATGAGTGAGTGTGTATGCAAGCACACACACACACATGTGTCTGTAACTGGTTTATAAAATGACTTCATCTGTGCCAGGTACCTTTGTAGGTATAAGCCTTTTAACAGAGCAGAGATTTTTAATCACAAAACTTCAATAAGTAGATAATATCACCCCCTTTCTATAAAGCAGAATAAGAGGCTCAGAGCTTGGCCAGTCCCTCAGTGCTGTGACACAGAGGTGGATGATCTAGCCAGGTAGGATGACTTTTGGACACTGGCTTTCCCTGACCTGGGAGGCCACATTCAGCTTATAGGAGCACAGGCACATATTTGGCTGCCTTGATGTGTCTGGAGGGTTCTGAGAGTAATGTTGAAATAACATGCTAGGTATCAGTCACAGAGAGTTTTGATGGAGCAATGTTTGCAGTTGACAAGTCAAGACGGCTCAACTGCGTGACTAAGCTGAAAATCTACTTTCAGATATTTCCTTGAGGAGGAATACAGAAGAAGAGGACTGAAGTGAGAAGCACTTCTGATGGGTATCCAGGCTTTCCTGTCAAGACACTTCAGCCCCACCCTTGTATTACTCACATGGGGGAACAAGAATCACTTTTTAAAAGTGTACTTCGTACAGGGTCTCACTATTCAACTTGGACTCATAGTGATCTTCTTGCTTTCAGCCTCCCCAGCGCTGGGATTACAGGTGTGCACCACCATGCCTGATCTCAGTGGCCAGCTCAGCATACCCCTGGGGAGGAAGTGGCAGGTCATATGGTGCCTGGGATTGAACCCTGGTCCCTGCACTCACATAGAAGGCTCTTAGTTCATTGAGCTATCTTACTCCACTGGGATGAAGAATCTTACTGCCCAGACTCTTGGAATATTCTCAAGGAATGTGCTAGGCATAGTTGGGGACTGGCAGCCATGGGTGGACTCAGAGTTGGCTTTGAGTGTCCCATTTCTAATCACAGCTACTGTTGGAAGCTGCATTACCCTGAGAAGGGACTTGGGTTCAGCTACTTGGACCTGTTTAGTTGGAATTGTCAGAAACAAAAGGGCTTTAGATTGAGACCTGGGGGTGACACAATTCTGACACTTGGCTGATGGCTGAATTTGAGATTTTCCTAGGAGTAGCATCTCAAGGTTAGTAGCTAATAGAATTATGAGCAACAGCAAGTGGGAGAATTCCATGATGCACTGGGTTCCCCAACCCACTTGTTGCAGGCTGTTGAGGACCAAAGCACGGAAGGAGAAATCTGACAAGATATGATATGTGGAAGGATCGTAGTGCCGTGACATCCGATTCATCTGACACTTTCCCCTTCCAGCTTTGCTCAAGAAGCATCTGTGAGCTAAAGACTTCAGTTTTCCTAGATGTTTGTTTTGCACATAGAACTCTTCAAGTTTTCCAAGGAGAGTCATGTGGCCCTTAAAAAATCTACAGTTTGGATATGGTAAAGATTGTTGTCTACACATTTAACTGCCTCTCCTTGAATAGGCAGAGTATGTCAGACGGATGCTTGCCCAGCCTCCTTCGGAGAAGAGTGGTCACGTGACACAATTATGCCAAATGAGACGAAAAGGTACATTTGCTGGCTATCTGGGCCAGATCTTCCCTGCTTTATAAAAGGAGAGATGTATGAGACTTCCTCCAAATCCCAAGGTGTTATTGGGAAGGAGACCTGAGAGAAAGGAGATAAGAGACAATTCAGATGTCTGGGGAAAAGCTTTCCAGAAAGGCACAATAGCAAGCTCAAAGGCTAAGCAGAGGGAAACTCTCATTCTGCTGTGGACAGCAAGAGGCCAAGAGGCCAGAACAGAGAACCTGAACTGCAGCTAGTGTCATCTCTTTCCAAGCCCCCTTTTACTTCATTGTTCCTGCATTTGCTCCCAGAGTGCATTGTAGGCTTTCTTTCTTGAAACAGTGATCAGTAGTTTCTTTGTTGCTTTCTCCTTGGAATAAGGCCCCCCTCTTTTCCTTCAACAGGTACTCAGCAAGGGCCTGTTGTACAGAGCTGGTGCTGACACAGACCCCTGAATGTGCTGAAGGAGGCTGTGGTATGTTTCCTTCCCCTAGTCCCAAACAGCTCCTCCAGAGGCTTCCATGTCTACTCTTCTGTTGTTTCCAGGCTCAAATCTGGGAGTCTCAACGCTTCACATCCCAGCACTTCACACCCACTAACAGTTCATCACGAATTCACTTTCAAAGGCATCCTCCATCCAATCACTTTCTGCTTTATTTTATTTTCTAAAATTAATTTTATTGAGAAAGAAATAGAAATGAGACAGTTTCAAAACAGGTTAGAAGGATAGTTACAATAATTAATACAGTGCATATTGTTGTCTTCCTAGTAGTTATTCATAGTACAAGACGCAAAAGTGATCGAAAATGTAGAGTGTGCCTAAGGAGAGTCACATGGAGAGAAAACATTCTCTCAGGCTTTCACAG
>NDGN011448020.1:0-14569 GCA_002564285.1 Tympanoctomys barrerae
ATATATATATAAATGATTGGTCTATATATAAATATATGTTTATATATAAATGTAAATAAAAATATGAATAGAATAAAGGTGCCTTTTGTGTTTCTGTTTTAATATTTAAATCTTAGATCCATTTTGGCTGTAGTTTAAGTGCATGGTGATAGAGATGAGTCTAATTTTAGCCTTCAGCATATGAAAAGCCAGGTTTTCCAGCACCATTTATTAAAGAGCTATCTTTCTTCCAGTGAATGTATTTGGCCCCTTTATCAAAGATAAGGTGTCTGAGTGTAAATTAAATTATTCAAAAGAAAAGAATTAATCAGTTGAAGAGAAGACAGGAGAGGGAGTGGGGGAAAGAGACTTACCTATGTATATAAACATGATGGTTTGGACAACTATACTGTGGATTTCTGCTGGTCTATGGAAAGGAGCAGATAATGATTAATTTATTTTGTCTCCTTTATTTATTTATTTATTTATTTATTCATTTATTTGGTAGAGAATCTGTCTATACAGCTCAGACTTGTAATGATTCTCCTGTTTCAGCCTCCCCAGTGCTGGGATTATAGGCATGTGCCACCAAGCCTGGTTTCTGTGGCCAGCTTGGCACAGAACCGCATGGCATGCAGTACCAGGGATCAAACCTGGTTCCTTGCTCTTGCCAGGCAGGCACTTAGACTGCTAAGCCATCTCCCCAGCCTGTCTCCTTTTTTCATTTGTTTCTCTTTTTTCCTTTTAATTTCTTATATATTTCTTTCTTTTCTTCTTCTTCTAATTTTGCATGCATATATCAGTAATGTGAATAACTAGTTGGAAGACAGCACTATGTATTACAACAAATACTTTGAAATTCTTATTACTTTGTGAAGTTCTTGTATTACTTTTAATTTTTTTGTTTTATACTATTTTGTACTCTGTTTATAAAGTAAATTTTAATAAAGTGTCTTTGGCCTGTGGTCAAGTTGGACAAATAATAAGTCAACATAACAATGATAGGTATTGTCTTTTGGAATTGTTTGTATCTTATGTATACATAACTAAGTGAGTATCTGGGGAAATAAGATGGGATAGACTTTAGTTAAAAATTAGAATGGGTAGCAAAAGTAGAAATTCTCTCTTTATGATGTAATATTCCAAAATTCTCTCACAGGGCACCTTATGGCTATCAGAAGATACATCCTGTGATAGAGGATGAAGGGCTGTATCTCAAGAGAAAATGATGGTAGTCTTCATGTTTCCCCTTAATTGGAAATAAGAACTAATTCTGGGAGGTCATCTGATGTATGAGGATTTATGGGACCTTGAAAAGCAACATTTACTTCTATGTTCAGAAATAGTAGCCAGTGAAAATTTCATTTTGGGTCACCAATGATCCCAGATTTTGCACTTTCTTCTTAATGAGATGCTAATGAATGATCTAAGGTGACATCTAAACTGATCATTCCAATCTAATGATTGAGAGAAGCATCCCTGTGTACTAATATGTTTTTCTCTGCTCATAGAATTATGCTATTTTTAACTCCATCTAACACAATTTAGAGTCAACATTTTTTGAAAACAAAAAAATTGTCATGTACTTCCTCTAATTTGTGTCTTCTGTAATAGCAGTCAAAATGGCAGCATTTTTCTCCTGTGGGAAAAGTAGAAGTGTGCTTCATTTTCTCGGTGACTGATCTGTAATGATTTTTAAAGATGGTCAGCAGGAGAAGCTGTAGATGCATAAGACTTTTGGCTTAGTCACAATATGCATCATTGTGCATTAGGTGATTTAAAAAGCATTTTATTTCCTAAAGTGAGTGAGGCAAATGAATCTGAGAGATTATACGCATTGCATGGGTATTGTGTTTAGACACAGTGGGTGTCCTGTTCACCTTGCTCAATTCTTCATTTCTGGCAGGAGCAAGAATAATGTCATTGCTGAAATTCATAGGGTATCTTGCACTCAGAAACTGCCCCTCAATTCCTCTCTAATCTTCCATAGACACAGAATATAGCTCTGTCGTGATGTCTATTTTTGGACTCTGGTACCATTCATCACTTATTTTTATTTCATTATTTGTTGTGTTTTCATTTGTACTCCAGGCTGATATTCCTTGGAACTTTTATCTCCATTTAAAACCCAGGGATGTGAATTCTGAAGTTTTACCTATTGTGTTGTTTTTATTTGGACAATTAGAATTAGGATATTGAGTATTAAATGAAGTCTACAGCTCAAAGAGTGCTTGAAATCTGTCCTTTACTAGAACATTCTTACCTCTTTCCGGACCAGTCTCAGGCTATGTTCTGGGATAAAATGGCTTTGGGCCAGTTTTCTAGTAATTTCTACACCCCCATTATTCCTTTCCCTCTTCCAAGTTGGGTTAAATTATTAAAAATGATAGCACTTATTTTTCCTGGCTTAATGCCTAAGGTTTCTTCTGGAAAAAGAGTTATCTTTTTTTTCCAGTCCTTCTGTGCTTTCTCTCTGCGACTTTGAAAGGCAGCAACCCAGAGCCTTTTGCTGGCTGCCAACTAATCAAAAAAGACAGTACTTAGGGAGGAGGTTGGTGCCTCATCCCTGCTCCTCCTCTGTGTTCTACTTTTAATTGAGTGTCTATGGGGTATTTAAAAGCACTATAAAAAACTTGTCAAAGGAATTGGGAAGTAAATTTGGGAATATTCAGCTTTTCCTGGTGATTCATATGAACAAGAAAACATCAAAAGTCTCAGGCAAAAGCATGCACAGATCAGAGCTGGAGAAGTTGAATTGCTTTTACTTCACTGAAGAAGAATGAAAGAGACCCAAAGCACCATCTCTGGTCTTGACAAGCCAAGAACTGAACCAATGCCATACAGAGCAAATTAGACAAGATAAGCACAGAACAAAAAAATACAGGTTGTAGGTTTACGGTTTGCAGGGAAAAGATAAGGAGAAGACTGGAATAAATTGTGACTCATCAAAGAGAGAGGGCAACCTAAGAATGGAATCTATATTTATAAAGTTTCCAGGGAAAAGAGCTGCTGAGAAGAGACACTTACAAATGAGATGCATGATGACCAATGGGGTTTAGGTATCAAATTAATTTTAAAAGTGTGACTGTAAGTCAGGAAAGCTGAAGATCTTATAAAACATTTATTAATAGAAAGTAAAAAGGGATTATTTGGAAGCCTCTGTACTAAAAGACTAGATCAAAATGACATAAATCTCAGGGTACTGAATGACAGAAGCACGATCTTCTCCTTCAAATTGACACAATCATTTCTTAACTAGCCTGGCTGAGTGGGCAAGTTCAAAGTGATAGAAAGCAGAAAGTAGTAAGGCTGTTATGGCAGCTCTGAGGACATATCACGTAGGATGCCCAAGTGTGGTTCATAAGTCAAAGCTGCCAATTACAAGGAGACATTTGATATCTATGAGGTAATCAGGGAAATCTAAGTTGTAAATGCAGCACCTTTACCAAGCACAAAGGAAGAACTATGCTCTATTTTACCTCTATAGTAGAATCATAAAATCTCTTTAAAATACTGATTCTTGGAGCAGGGACAGCTGAATTGATTGTGAAATTGTGCAATCTTACTCATCAAATTAGTGTAAGCTTTCCTTACCTTGTGCAGGCACTGAGACAAGTTGCTGAGCACAACTGTGAGATGAGGGTGAGTGTCTACCTATCTTGTGGGAAGAAGTAATTGTCAAACTGATGAATTTCAGGTCTGTTCTTAGTAATTTCATGAATAATCTGGACAAAATATAGTATGTGTTTTGGACAGATCTGAACTTTTAGTACAAGTGTGGGCTTTGATTAACCTTGGGAAAGTTATATAACATCTCTGAGGAAGTTTCTTCATTGTAAAATGGAGAGACTAGCTACTTGGTAACATTTTCATCTATGGGAAGTTACAAATGTGACAGGCACTCCGTGCACCTAGCCCCTCTTTTACTTATGCCTGTTCTTCAAGTATAGCCTACCTTTGCTGAGTGTGTCACTTTATTATTGTATATGTTCTATTGTTTTGTCTTTCACATGGGTTATTATGTCTTTGTACATTGTAATTCCCAGCCCAGTTTTTGGGTCCTTCACTGGCTTATGTTATTTGCACTTCCATGTACTTTCCTGAATATTGTTCATGTTGCTAGCTTTATGCCATTGCCATTGAGCACCCTGAAATGCATCAAGGAGCTGATATTTACACTTTTAAGGTAGTGGGTTCTCCACAATGGCCATTTATTAGAATGATCTGAGGAGTTTTGAAAGCATGAGAAGTTCTTGGTGTTAGGCCAAGACACTGGAAATAGACTCTCAGGGTGTTTGACCCACATGGCAGTACAATACTCTTAGAAGATTTTCCGGGTGATTCTAATGTACAGTTACAGTTGTGAATCACTGGTGTAATTTATTGGTAAGATGCTTCATCTTGATATCTTCTAGAAAGTGAATGAGACTGACTTTTATTTCCACTTTGGATACTGACATAATATTTAGGCCCAAAGTAATCTTAGGCTCATCTTCTTCACCCCATACTGGTGCTATTTCACTTTTATCCCCTTTAGTATTCTGAGGTCAAATGCAAATTACTTTTATAATACAAAAATAAGAGGGTCTGGCACTACTCTCTCATGTTAGGGCAGAGGCACAGAAAAGAGAAGCAAAGACTTACCTGAAGTCCTGAGTTGGCTTTGGAGCACATATGCATATGAAAGCGTTAATGTTTAGTGTCAAAGGAGAAACTATAAATTCTCTGAGCTTGTTTTGATTTTTAATATATGGGATAAATTTCACTTTAATTTACTTTTTTAAGATTAATAATTGTAGAGTTTCCCATTGAATGCTTGGTTGCATGTATAGATGTTAAATAAGCATATTGATTAATAGAAACATTGTGGATTTAAGTCTATCCCTGAATTAATGTTGACAACATAGGTCTTGACCGAGTTTAAAATGACAGTGAAGTTTTTAATTTGGTTCCTGGGATCTGGTGTTGGTAACAGAAAAGAGAATTTTGATTTATTGCTTCTGTTTCTGGAACTTTTTGAAAATAAGAGAAACAAGCTGTGTGTGGTGGCACATAGCTATAATCCCCACACTTTAGGAATCTGAGGCAGGAGGATCCCAAGTTCAATTCCAGCTCAGGTAACTTGACATACAAACAGCTGACATACAGACAATTTATGAAGACCCTATCTTAAAATTGAGAAAGGGTTATGTAGGCGGAGATGTAGTTTAGTGGAAAGGCCCTGGGCTCAATGCAGGAAAATAAATAAAATAAATGATTCTACTCAGCTCATACATATTGAGGAACACCACACAAAACTTGTACCTTCTTCTAAAGAATGGCTGCATCAGACTTAAACAGGAATGGCGGTAAGAAGATAGCACAGTGGTCTAACCCCTGCCCAGCAAGCATGAGGACCTGGGTTCAATCTCTCGTACCACATGCTATGCTGGTCCCAGAATCCCAGGCATACTGTGCTGGCCACCAAAACCAAGCCTAGTGGTGCACGCCTGTAATCCTAGCATTAGTTAGGCTGAGACAGGAGTATCACTATGAATCTGGGCTGTGTAGCAAGACCCTGTACCAAAGAAGTAAGTAAATAATTAAAAGATAAGAAAAAATTAAAATGAAAAATTAAACAGGAATGGAAGCATTTACTCAAGATTTTGAAACAGAGAACAAAAATTTTTGAAACAGAGAAGAGATTTAACTCAAATCCACTAATGCCAAAGGGAGAAATTCTTCAGCACTGGTATGAGCAAGTAAAGTATACCACAGCGTGTTAGTGGGGGATCTTGGTCTTGGTGCCATAGTCCACCTGTGTTTACTAATTGGTGCCTAGGGAAGTTTTGCTTGTGCCCTCCCACCTGGACTAGAAGTAAGGGCACCAGCTTCCTTGATGACTACATTTCAGAGGAAAGGCAGTCAGGTTCTTGAGAAAGATAGTTGTAGGTTGTAAAACTAGCAAGAGACCATGAAAGATTTATGTCTTAAAAGGACAGAAGAAATACGTATAATTGCCAACTTTTTAAAGTAAATGAAAGGAAAGAAGGTGGTATTTTGAGTCAAAAAGAAACCTGTCTTTGTAAGAGGTTCTCTTTGTATATCTCAGTCTGGCTTTGAACTCGGTATGTGCCTCAGGTTGGTTTCCATCTCATGATTCTCCTGGCTCAGCTTCCACCTGTGTGCTGGGATTGGAGGCCTATGCCATCATGCCAGGCTGAACCATCCTTTCTTGATTACATAAATGCTAGTGGAAAAAAGGAATGTAGTTCTCAGAGTAAGAGTAAGACTCCAGTGATAGCCTTAGCTAAGGGCACACACTTTCTAACACAGAACTCATCTCTGGGCCCGAAGACAGTCCCTTGCGATATGTTAGAATCCTCTAGGGGAGACTTTAATCACCATCACTGCCTGGGCTTTACTCTTTGCGGGTATGATTTTAGTTACCTTGGGTTGGCTCAGACCTTATGTTGTCTGAAAACTCAAGACAGTACAACATACAGTCAGAGATGAGATGAGGGTGGAGGGGTAGGTAGGTGGGGTCACTCTCCATCCCCTACTACCTCACCGTCAGTTAGAGACAGACCCAGAACCGCTTCTCAGATTCAGCCCCCAGCTCAATATATTTTGCTTATATTTCTCCCTACATTCGCTACACTTATATTAGCAGTAAAAAGGTAAAATTTATTCTTTTCATTTATGTTAAATTAATGGTTTGGAGTAGTATAAAAGAGAAGTAGAAAGAAGACAAAAAGATCTCAACTTCAAAATGGCAACTTTAAGAAAGCTACAACTTTAGGACTCAAAATTACAGTTTTTCATATCTGTATTCCACATCTTTACACTCCAGCTTTGTTTTTTCTCTGCAGTCCTTTTTGTTTGCTCCTCCACCAGGCCCACCACACTCAAATCCCTTAAAGATACTATGTGTCTATAAGTTAACCTAGTCATACCAATCTGATCTGAAAATGAAGAAACAGATCCTCCTCAAGGACTATTTTCAGACAAAACATCTTGCACCACCCTTTTAAAGGATATTTCCAAGGACACACAGTCTCAGACCAGTGTATCTTACCCTCAGGCAGCAGTACTTCCTCTGGAGTGTGTGGATCTTTAAGGCTATTTATCAAATCCATGTGCCTCTTACTGAGAGCCTAGCAGTTCTTTATCATGACTACTCAAGAACCTACACCATGTGGTGTGAGCTGAGGTACTTATCTCCTTTTTGCAGGCACCTCAATGACTCAGTGACAGTTTGAACACAGTGGAGCACACAAGCATGACCGGGGTGCGAGCACCAGGCAGGTGACAAGATGCTTCATTTCTGTGCCCTGGATTCTCTTCTGTTTTCATACAGTCACTGAATAATTTACATTTTTTAAGAGAAGTTTGGTCATGCTTATATCCATTTAATAACACAATTTGGAAACAATTTCAGTGGATGTATACCTGAATGATCCAATTAAGGTGGACCACTGTGGGAGAGCAACACAGTGGGGAGGCACACAGGAAGGGTGTTTTCCTTCCCTAAGGGGTTATAGCTTCTCCTTTCACGAGGACAGGAACAGTACAGTATGGCTGATTTACAAGATCTCTTCTGGATAGTCTTGTTTCTGATAAAAAGCACTTCAGCAAAAGGCACATTGCCATTGATCCTCCTCAAAGGACTCCTCAGTTTGCATGCATATATCCTGTCATTGTTTCCTTCCACTTTCTGAAGAAGTTCTCCAAGTCTCTCACGTCTTTATGAGGTGTGATCAAAGTACAGGGAACGCTACCATTGAATGTCACACAATGGCAAACCAGGGCCATAAAAATGTTACAGTACATTTTCCTGTACTTTATTCTCTGGAATGGCATCGTATGACTTCTGGGCCTTTGCTACAGGCAAATGGTTACAAAAGATGAAATGTATGGAATCAATTCAGGACATTAGGTCAATCATGACAGTGCAACTAAAGATACATATGAAAGAGGAGTCCCAGAACTACTTCAGAAAAAGGCAAGAATGATGTCAAAAGTGTGTTTGAAATGAGGATGATTAATGTAATATGTTTTTTTTTATTGCAATGAGTTTTTAAAACTTCAGCAACATTCATCATGTTTTGATCATACTTCATATATGTAAGTATTAGTCTGTAGTTCTCACTTGTCTTTATCTTTTTATATTTTCTGATAGACAATTTAAATTTTGGTAATGTCAAATTGCTGTCTGCTTTATGATTTCTAGGTTTTGTGTCTCCAATATTCTAATCCATCATCAAGAATTTTTATGAGGAAAACTATATTTTCATTTGTTGCTCAACACATTTATATTCATGATATAGGCAGTGGTTTAACTTCGTACTTTTCAAATGGGTAACAAATTATCAGTTTTCATTACATCTTATATAATCATCTGTCTCCTTAAGTACCACTTTTGTCTTGAACTAAATTTGCATCTGTATATTGTCTGCTTGACTCTTTTGTGTACTTCTCACACAATTTGTTATCACACTCTTGTTTCTCTTTTAGCACCAGTATGGCATTTTATTTGGGAAAGTTTATGGTATGTTTTTGATATTTAATAAAACTTCTCTTCACTTATGTTATGTGTAGAGTTCTTTGAAAAATTCTAAGCTTTTCTTGCATACTTTTTCTCCTCTTTGAACTTCAGATCAGCCTTTGAGTTCCCAGAAATAATTCAGGCATGATTTTTATTGAAAGTTGTTTAAATTTATTAAGTGGAAATAATTTATAATTTAAAATCTTAATGCGTCTTAAACAGAATCACAGCATGTTTTTCTATTCAATAGACATTAAAAATCTTTATGTGCTGTTTAATTCTTTCACTAAGATATCACAGATTTATTTACATGTGTTAGGTTTTTGGAAGAATTTGCTTCATTGTCTTCTAGCAGCCAATGTTTCTAATGAGAAATCAGATGTTGTTTGGATTGTGAAGTCTTTGTAGCCATTCTCCTCTTGTTTTCTAAGCACATTTATACAGTTTGTTCTACCAATCATTCTGCATAAACTATGGGAGATTAGGGGTGACTGAATACTCTGCATTCTTCAAACCAATAATGATGATTGATCTAGGTACCTTCCTCCTCTCCTCTGTTGTCAGGCTCTTTGTCAGACATATTACATCATTAACTTTTTCTCTCTTCATTTTGAGTCTTTTAGTTTGTCTCTTTTTCTTTTTATTGTTTTCTTCTTTGTTCTTTTTTTTTTGTCATAAAATCTCTTAAATCTGGACACATATAAAACACTTGGTTGGTCTTTTTAAGACAAAAAGTCAAATACAAGCAACTGTACACTAATGTTTTTCTGCAAACAAAGTGTAGTGTTCTCCTTTACAGTTGCTGGGATATTGTGATAGACCAAATAATTTTCCATGGAGTACCAAATAAAGTTGATAATATAGATAAAACAAAAGAATAATTTAGTCATTTCACCCATTTCTAAAACTCATCCATAGTCTTTTAACATATAATGATCTTAGATATTTGATTGGGAAGGGACCTTAGTAGCTATCTCCATGACTTTAAGCTGTCTAGGTCTTGTTTCTGTTCATTCTTATAGGGGATTATCCCAAATGTGATAGTGCCTAATAGCTCTGATCCTTGTACCTACACATTCTCATTTTCAGTTTTGAGATTTGTTCTTATTTCCCCAGAATATTATATATCCAGCTTTTATAGATGTATGGGTTAGAACATTCCAATAGGAAAAAAAAAGGACTCTCCCATCTCCTCTTCATATACTTGTACTTGTTTTAGAATATTCATTAAATGGGCCGGAATATAGCTCAGTGGCATAAGCGCCTGCCTGGCAATATCAAGGTCATGAGTTCAATCCCGGGTGAAAAAAAAACTAGTTTTGGGCCAGCCAAATAGCTCAGCAGATTAAAGCACCTGCAAGAAGGCACATGGGCCAGGGGTTTGATCCTTGGGCCTGCCATGCCAGCCCCTCCCTGGAATGCACTGAGAGGGCAATTGAGAGTGGGTATGGTGGCCCGCGCCTGTAATCTCAGCTCCTGGGAGGCTATAAACAGGTAGATCACTATGAATGCAATCTAGTATTGAGACCCTGAACACCCTGTAGTCTCTTCCCTAAAATAAAAAAAAAAATAGAATATTCATTAAGAAATGGCTAGAAATGGGTCAATACTCAGAGAAATAATAAAGGAGACAGGTTACTCACTTACATGTGCCTCAAACACAGCCTTGATGTACTGTACTTTATGTTTGTTATGCAACATTTTGAAAATTATTTCACTAAAGAGCATTCCTTTGCTATTTTCATGAATTTATGAGAAATTACAGGCTATGGGATCAAGGTAAATCAATAGTTTATAAAGATAGATGTTTCATTAATGGATCAGTGACTTTATCCATAGAACTTTCAAAACAAATCAATAGTAATTTTCTAGATATCTTATATCATAGATTATTATTATTATTATCAGTATTATTATTATTATTATTATTATTATTATTGCAAGTTCTTTTGAGACAGAGCATTGCTATGTAGTTCACTGGAGCTCACTTTGTAGCCCAGAATGATCTTGAACTTGTAACAATCCTCCAGTCTCATCTTCTGGAATTACAGGTGTATGACACCACAGCCAGATTCTTATCATAGATTATTTTTAAAGTCCCACATTAGACAGAAATTCTGTGATTGTAGTAGTTTTTTGACATAAATAAAGAATGAAAGCAAATTTTTACTGAACACTTATTGTATTCCAGATGCTATGCCAGTGCTCTTGCATATGTAAGACTCTTGCTCTATGTCCACAGTGACGTTTTGAGAATTCTCAAGTGGTGTCTATAGCTCTAAACGCATTTCTAACCTGTTAACTTTGCTAGTTCTCTTTTTCCTGCAATATTTCTCTTGTGCTTACACAGTGTTTATGAATATTTATTTTAAAAGAAGGGATAAATTTAGCACACATAATAAATTGATTATGGATATGGATAATTTAACATGGAACTTTAAGTGGATGTATCTTTTAAAATTTGGAGTGTTAGATAAAATATTTTTTATAACTATGGAGCTTCATCAAGCCATGTTCTGAGACAGAATCATGGAGAGAAATGAATTTTGGGTTCACAGGTTTTCATTTCTGGCTGTTTGGTAGCTGAGTCGATTTTAGCTGCTACCTTTTAGCACATCAGTTTTCTCCTTTTAAAGACATGCAATAATCAGTACATCAAGTTATGAAAATTCAAGATAGCAAGGTATATAAAGTACTAATATACATAGCTTGTACTGCTTTGACATTTTGAAAATAGTCATTGTTAAATGCTCTGTGAAGCACCGTAAACTTGTGAGCTGTATGGCCTTGAGCTTAAGTTATTGCAGTGGTTGCTTGGATAGTACTTCTGTCATAAAATGAAATGAAATATTTTCAAATTTACAAATTTAGGATACCTTTTAAAAATTCCCAGAGTCAATAGTTTGGCATTGTAGTTAGATCTCCCTCTGCCCTCAAAACCTCTATCTTATTCTAAAACAAGCTACTTGGGGTCTCTGCCCCATCCCAATATAACTCAATTTTACTCTATTTGAAGAAATTTCTCCTCTTTCACTGACAGGAAATGCCACACATTTCATAGAAAATAGAAGTAATCAAGTGAGAACTACTTTATTATCCAAGCCGCAATCTTACCAATCCATCTTCCTCTGCTCTCACACAATGTCCCTCCTCCTTATAAGACAAATGTTTGTTCCTCTGCTAAGATCTATTGTTCTCCAGACATAAGATCTACCTTAACGAGGGATTGTTTTCACTAACTCTGCCTCTTGCTCTCATGGCTGCTGTCTCTCAGCACTAACACCTCTAAAAATATGGATCTTGTGTTTCCGATTGCATTGTAGCATAAATCACCCCAGTGAAGCTTTTCCATTCATTCCTCCCAGGAAATGGTTATTGGCAAGGACACCACCTACCCTGGCCTGCCAAGTCTGTCCTCTTCCAACTTGCTCTTTCAGCAGCATGGACACTCACCTGCTTCGTGCAACATTTTCTAACTGCCTGTTGTAGAACTCTAAATTTCCTGTTTTCCTTCTAACTCGCTGTCTGCTTTTTCCTATTCTTTTCTACTAGATTCTCTTCCTATACAGAACTACTAATTTTTGGGAAAATTCCAGTCACTATTTTTTTTCTCTCTGGGCAGGATCAAATGTCTAGATGATCACTTACAAGTAACTTCTTTTGCTCCTATTATACCATTATAGTCTTCCTTTTTCTTTCCTTCCTTTTTTCTCTTCAACCCTCTCTCACCTTCTTTTCTCCTTCTTTCACCCTCTGTTCTTCCCTGTGTTTCTCCTCAAGCTTATGAACTTGTGATAAATACCTTGTGGATTTTATGCTGGGATCTGGGCCCAGCACTGGATGGACATGATGAGTAAGATATACCTTTTGCCTTCAAGCTTCCATAGGTGACTAGGAAGTTTTATACATACAACTGACTGGAAAAACAAAGAATTAGAGTTGCTGTGATAGGAAAATGGGTAGGTACACAGGTTTTCAAAGGACACAGTGGGTAAGGATGGGAGGAATGCATAGAGGACTTCCTCTCCGAAATAGTATCTTCCTCTGACTGTCCTTGTCATTAGGACAGAGCACCAGACACCTAAAACTTAAAGAATGAGAGGTTTTCACTTTGCCTCATGCTTGCAGCTCATACTTGGCTGTTCCAAGGCCGGAAAGACATGGAGGAGGGGCAGAGGAAAGTTGCTCATGGTGGCCAGGGAGGATCAGGAGAGGGAGAAACGGTCTTCATGTCATGCTTCCATGACTCTCTCCTCTAACTAGGCTCCATCTTTGAACATCAAGTCAGCTAAACCAGCCCCGTAACCCAGTTACCTTTCAAAAGCCATACTTAAAAGCATAATCGCCTTCAAAGATATTCTTGATATAAGCCAAAGCAGAATGGTTATCTTCAATTTTACTCTAAGCCCATCATCTTCAGGAAGAAAATAAACTGCAGGTCATAGAAAACATTTTTAAAGATGTGATCTTTCTTAGAAAAGAGAAAATGAAATCTTTTTTTATGAATTCAACAAAGCTCGTTATATTGCATATTGTTGTCTTCCAATTAGTTGTTCAGATTACCAGATATAAGCATGCAAAATAGGTCATAATTATGAAAAATTAAAAAGCAGAGAGAGAAAATATTTAAGCACTCATCACTCCTTTCAATAGGCCAGCAGAAATCAGCAGTAAAATTATTCAAGCTATCCTGGGTATAAACATACATACTTCTTTTCCTTTTCCTTCTTCCTTTCTTTTCTCCTCCTCCGTATTCTAGTCATTTCTTCCCATTGAACAGACTCTTTCCCTTTTATAACATCCATTGTACCTTTCAGATTTTATATACTGTTTCAGGTTCCTATGCTAGGGAAACAATGCCTTGTTTACACAAATGTGTCTGATTAATTTCACTTAAGAGTATGGTCTCTAGTTGCATTCATTTACCTATAAAAGCCTCGAGTTTATCTTTTTATGGCCGAATAATATTCCATTACATAAAAATGCCACATCTTTTTTTATCCATTCCTCAGTTGAGCATTTCAGTTGTTTTCAAGATTTATCTATGACAAATTGTGCTGCTATAAATTTGGGTGAACATACATCACTGTGGTATGATGCTTAGTTCTTCTGGAAAAGTCTCCAGAAGGGGCATAACTGGATTGAATGGGACCTCCAATTCTAGCTTGTTGACGAATTTCCACATGGCTCTCCACAGTGATTATACCATCCTGCACTCCCACCAACAGTGGAGCAGGGTCCCTTCTCCCCATGCAGTCCCTCCAGCATTTGTTATTGGTTGACTTCTTATGGTAGCCATTCTTTCTGGAGTGAGATTAATCCTCAGTCAACTCAGTCTAAATATGAGTAAGAAAGGAGATATTTTACGAAATAATGAAAACCTTTTTACTGTTTTTAAGTTTTATTTTTTATCAGGCTAGTACATACCCATAAGTTTAAGGACAGTTGAAGATGTTTATGGCTTACAACTGTTCTTCTATTGGAAATGGTCTATCCTTTTAGGCTGTCACTTCTACAAATGATCAAGGAATGCTTGTCTGAAGGATCTTCTTGAAAAAGAGTCTAGAAAATAGTGGAAGGTTGGTAGGCCTGCTTGCTTTTGTTTACTTATGTTTTTTTTCTTGTGTTAAAGCTAAATTTATGACTGTAGAAAGTTGATATCAACTCTCTATATCTGGATAGAGCTGATATGTATTGAAAGGATTGTTTAAAAATTATAAAGCATTGATATTTTTGGAGTATTTAAATAATAATTTCTTGTGTTAGAGATTCTTAGCCTATGTCTCTTCATTGGTAACCAACAAGGCACTGCTCTGTTCATATATATAAACAACTTGGAGTGGGAAGGTAGCTCAGCAGTCTATGTGCCGGCCTAGTAAGTACAACAACTCAGGTTCCATCTCTAGTCCTGTGTGCTGTGCCTCCATGCCAGCCACCAAAACTGGGCGTGATGGTGCAAGCCTCTAATCTCAGAGCTGGGGAGGCTGAGATAGAGGATCACTACGAGTCTGAATTGCACAGTGAGACCTTATATTAAATAAATCAATAAAAGACTTTAAAAAA
>NDGN011448023.1:0-22342 GCA_002564285.1 Tympanoctomys barrerae
CCAGGGATTGAACTCAGGCTCTTGCACTTGCCAGGCAAGCGCTTATTCTACTGAGCTATCTCCTGGCTGTAGTTAATTTATGAAACTGTTATTTACACTTTCATTTTTCAAAGACATGTCTGTGAGACACTGAGCGTTTTTCAGCCATTTCAACCAGAGGCACACATAATAGTGATAGAATTGCAGAAGCACATATGAAAATTCAACTGTATTCTGTTAGAGGTGGGCAAAATATAAAACATTCATTCATTTGCATGCTTGTATGGTGGTGGTGTTACTGGGGCTTAAACCTGGGCCTTTATTCTGAGCTACATCACCAACATGTTTTTTAATTTCATTTTGAGACAGTCTCTCTGTGTCCCTAAGTTGCCCAGACGAGGCTCAAGCTTGTGACCCTTCTAGAATGCTGGGATTGTAAAGTTCAATGGATTTATTTTTAAATAGGTGAATGAAGTATTTAATTCTTCAAATACTAATAGATACATCTCAAAAGCCCCTTGGGGTTCTCAGCACCCACTGCCCACCCTTTAGATATATCTCCAGCCCTTTTTTATATTTAAAACAGAATCTTGCTAAATTGCCCAGAATAACTTCCATTTATAACTTATGCCTTAGGCTTTGTATTACCTGGAATCAAAAACATGTACAATATGCCCAAACAGATTCTCAAATTTTAAGAATATAAAGGGGCCCAAGACCAAGAGACTGGAGAACTGCAGCTTTAAAAGTATGATAGTGACAGGGTCTACAGGGTGTTCCTGCTCTCACTACACAGATCGGACTTGTAGTAATCCTGTTTTTCAGTCTCCCAGGCGCTGGGATTATGAGCACATGCCACCTCGCCCTGTCTCGATCACCATCTCAATACACCCCAGGGGCAGGGCCAGCACTGCAGACCAGGGAATTGAACATCTGACCCCTGTATCTGCCTAAGCAGGCGCTTTAATCTGCTGAGCTATCTGGCTGGCCCCACTTGTGTTTTGTTTTTGTATTTTTGAGATAGGGCCTCGTTATGTAATTAAGGATAGCCTTGAACTGACGTAGCCCAAGCTGGCCTTGATTTCATAGCAGTTCTGCCTCAGCCTCCAAGGGCTAGGATTGCAGGAATGTTCACTGAATCTGGGAATATACGTGTTCTTATTTCACAAGCTAACTAAAATTTTGATATTTCTGTACTGGTAAAGCACAGGGAAAATTTTGATATTTCTGTACTGGTAAAGCACAGGGAAAATTTCACAGGCATTAATTGATCTGATCTGTTCCAACAGTCCTTTAGTTATTCTACTTAACAGAAAGAACTCTTTATGGATTTGTTTTTGAGCATTTTTAAAAAATCTATTATTATTTTTTTAATTTTGATATCCCACCTCACTGCCTTAAGGACCAAACACAGGGTCTGTTGGATGCTAGGCAGGCAGTCTACCACTGAGATAAATCCCCAGTCCTAATTTTTTTCAAAATGGGTTTTCATTCTTAATATTTGATTTTATCAGTGCTGAATGTTATGAAATACTAGAAATGTTTACTTCTAGTTTTCTCTGAGAAATGATTTCTGAACTCTGGAAATGGTAATTTTGAGGGTCGGTTTCCTGCATGGATAAGGTTGATGTTGTGATGGTATCTTGTGGATAATCACTTTGAACACTGAGGGCTCTTTGGTCAGTGTCCCTTTAAAGGGACAGTGTCTCATTTGTTACTAGGGAGATGGAAGTTAGGGCCAGGAAAGGAAGAGCTAGGATATGGTTCTACTTAGGAGTACATGCTCCAGGGCCACGGTGTGGAAAAAGATAAATATTTATAACCTGGCTAGAAACAGGAATCTTTCTTTCTCCTCTTTTACTGAAATGAAATCATGAGTTAGTGTTTAAACTAGGGTATTTTGCAGAGGGTCTAGAAGAAATGTTCTTTAAACATATATAAATGATTCATATGTTGATTATTAGTAAATGTGAATATATCTTCCTAATTTTTAAAATTTTCAATAAATACTGATTAAGATGGAGTATTAAAATCTTTACATACATGCATAATTTTGTTATTCAGCCTCTACTTTATGAATGTGTTTCTTCAATCAATGCTGGGTTTCACGGAGCTGGGCCCATCTCACAAGTAGGCTCATCATTGGAAAGCAGCCAGCCCCAGTACCAGTCCTTGAGCTCTGTACTGCTCGTCTCCCCTGGGCTAGCCTGAGGCTCGCCACTCCTTTGGCAGGTGGCTGCCTCCTGAGCAGACTGGTCTTATCTGTGGTTGGAGCTGAATCCCTAAAAGACTGCTGGGAGCATTTTCCTGGCTCTTCAGCTGTCTTTGTAGGTCCCTGCAGTTAAGAGGTTACTTGGAAAGTTTGGTCTCTTTTTTCCTTCATTATTGGTGTGTGGTTTATTTTTGTATCTAAAAGATCTATAATGTGTTTTTCTTTTCCTGTAGGAGCTCACTCCAGGAGCAGCCTTTAGGCTGTCTAGGTGGCTGGAAGTTTGAATCCTCCCACTTGTGGACAGTGACTGACCGTGTGTGCTGAGACCTGACTCTGGGACCAAGTGGCTTCGTCAGCCAGGCTTTGTGTTGTGTTAGGGTTTCAGCAGTGTCCAGGCTATCAGTGATAAGGTAAAGCATCACTACTGTTAAACAGAGGTAACAGAAGGATCTACATAAGTTGTATATTTCCTACCATTAAAGTAGTGTTCTTTGTAAATAAACAGATCTAATGAAGCAATCTCAATACTGTAAATGTTAGTTCAGAGTGGCCACATGAATATCGAACTGTTAGCAAGTTCGATTCAGTGTTTCATTTTACCGTTGGTTGTTTTATTGGTGCTTACATGTAAGTATATTGTATATTCTCTCTTGGATGAGAGCTAAGTACTGTAGAGAATTCTTCAAGAAAGCCATCCTTGGGCTGGAGAAATAGCTCGGCAGTTTAAGCACAGGCGTGGTAAGTGCAAGGACCCAGGTCTGATTCCCAGTACCACATGTCATTCTGGCCTAGGAACCCCTGGCTGGCCACTGGATTTTGGGTGCGGTGGCACTCCCCTGTAATCCCAGCGCTGGGGAGGCTGAGACTGGAGGATCACTACGAGTCCAAAATGTGTAGTGAGCCCTATACCAAATAAATAAATCAGATTACCAAAAGCAAGGCCAGCCCTGTGGCAGCAGACACGGGTTCTCCCCAGCTCTGCATGAGCCCTTGGGGCTTGGTGGTAGGGGAGTGCACTCACATCTTGCTCTTGGGAAGCCTAGCACCAGCGCTGCAGCTACATCTTGAGTAGAAGTTGACTGTTCTGTGGGAAGTAGGACCTGAGGTGCTCGCAGATCCATCAGATTTGTACCTCCAGGGGTGGGGGGCAGGAAGCTAATGTGCCTGAAGCCCGGTGCCAGCCCCACCACCAGCTGAAGAGTAGGCTGGGTGCAGGCTTGTTGGTTCTATAGATAGAGAAAGCATTTTCTTGGATAGATTAGCAGTTATGATTAACTTGGTGGTTTGATAACCACAAGGCTATATGTATTTATAAGGAGGTAGCTCAGTTCTTGATCACTTTTGAGGCAGACACTGCCTCCAGATTGTGAGCTGTTCAGCCCTGCTGATAGGGCCCCACTTGTCCTCGCTTTTTTTTTTTTGGATACAGAGACTTGCAATTTATCTGGCCTGGCCTTAAACTCTCTTATGGAGCTTAGGCTGGCCTCAAACTCAAAGCAGTCCTTCTGTCTCAGTCTCTCGTTGCGCCACCATGCCCAGCTTCTATCCTCTCTCTCAAAATTCCCTGCCCACACAGGTCCTTAGGTCCTATACAACCTCAGGAGGTTGCACTCTCCCCTGGACTCCTGTTAGCTCCAACTTACTTGGGCTGTTGTGTTCTTCAGGAGTTGGGCTATTGTGTGACGAAACAAGGGCTGGAATCTTGGGCCTCTGCAGCTTGTGATTGGCCTTTGACTGTGTGGGCTGAGGTTGGTATGAAGAGCTCATTCTCATACACCCTCTATCGCTGAAAGACAGATTGTACTAGGAAAAAAGAAACCTCAGTTGCCATTTTAAGTTTTGTATATTTTACATTTGGGAGCTTTTTGTTTTCTTCCAGTCCTTTCCCTTGAACGGAACATGGTAGAAAATCTCAGAGTCATAATTAGTGTGTGTATGTAACTAAAGCATGGAAATCTTGGGAAAGCATTCTCTAGATATGTACTACCTTCACCTTTATCATTATAAATGAAAGTAAAAATTTGGTACATGTCCTTAGTGGTTTAGGAAGAAGGTGAGACAGGTGAAGACTGGGGCCAGGCTGTGGCTCAGCGGCTCTGCCTGCCTAGCAAGCATGAGGTCCTGAGCTCCATCTCTGGTTCCAAAAAAATGACTAAAGCCTGAAACTGTCAGGCTCCCAGCTTGTGATCAGGAGTGGTCTGTCCCATCACTTAGTAGTCGTGGAGCCGGCTCCACACTCAGCCAGCAGCCAGGCTGGTGTGCCAGGTCTGACGGAGACGGCGCCTGCCCCGCCCCTCAAGCCAGGGTCTGTGTGAGCCTGTCCGGAACTAGAGCTCTGAACTTGAAGAGATACATGGCCAGTCATCTGGTGGCTACATATAGAAGTGGCACAGCACTGTGTCCCTTATGCTTTGGGGCACTGGCATCTGCCTACATGTCAAATGCCACTGGATATGTGTGGCTTTTAGGTGCCACCCAGAAGTCATCCACCCTCATTGTCATGGCCGAATACTCACGCTGGATGACCTGTTGCTTGCGTCATTGCTTCCTGTCTGCCTGGTAGCGCTTGGTCCTGAGAGTTGAGTGGGGCCATCATACATTGGATTTGCTGGCTGGATTTTTCCTACTGAGCATTTGCCATATAACTGAGTTTTGTGACTCATCTGGAGTTGTCTCAACCACAACATAGGAAACAAGATCAGAAGCCCATCATTTGTGTACAGGTCCAATTGCATGCGTAGAAACCAGTCCCATTTCTGAGCTATTCCTATTTTCCATGCACATGATGAGGTTCCTCGGTGGTCTGTGGGTCATGCTGTGATTACCTTTTACACTAGGTATGGATGATCCAGGGGACCAGAGCACTGAGGATACACCTAAGGCTATTAAACCCACAAGTAAAGAGTTCAGGAAGACTTGGGGATTCCGGAGAACAACGATCGCTAAGCGCGAGGGCACTGGGGACACTGAGGTAGACCCTGCCGAGCAGCAACCACACAGCCTGTCTCTGCGCCGCAGTGGGAGGCAGCCAAAGCGCACTGAGAGAGTAGAAGAGTTCCTGACCACCGTTCGACGCCGAGGGAGGAAGAATGCTCCTGTTTGTCTTGAGGATTCTGGTGAGGCAGCGTCCTGTCCAGTCACAGATGTGGAAAGTGCCTCAGAAGGTAGTGTCGAGAGCAGCTCTGAGATCAAAAGTGCCCCTGCACGTGGTTCCAAGCAGGGGAAGGAACACCCAGCCTCTTCTGAAAAGGCCAAAGGAGGAGATGAACAAGGTGACACCTCTGACAGTGACAGTGATGGGCTCACTTTGAAAGAACTTCAGAATCGTCTTCGAAGAAAGCGAGAGCAAGAGCCATCAGAGAGACCTCTGAAGGGTGTCCTCAGTCGCCTGAGGAAGAAGCGACGAGAAGAGGACCCAAGCGACACAATGGAGGTCGAGGTGGGAGGAGGTGGCCATGATGTGCCACCCTGTAAGCAGGAGTCTGAGGTTGGCGAGGGGACTGTGAACCAGGCAGCAAAAGATGACAGAGAGAGTGAATCAGAGGTGATAGTGGCTCAGGAACCTAAAGATGAAGACCCTGGGGATGTGGGCAAGCCTAAGCCTGATAGTGAAGTTTACGACCCCAACGCCCTGTACTGCATTTGCCGCCAGCCTCACAATAACAGGTGGGTCCAAGTCATGGGAGGAAAGTTGCTGTTCACTTTTAGTGAAAAGCCAGACATGAAGATGGTAGAATGTGGGGGGGAAAAGCGACTGGACAGAATTTTCCGTTTGTGTGGATATTAACAGATTGCCAAGCTGGGCTGGATTAGCAGTTATTTCAATTGATAAAGATGTACCGGTTCAGATGTGGAAAGAAACAGGTATAGAAATGGCTGCCTCTCGCTGTCTTTTCAGCAGTGCCGTTTAAATACTGGTATCCAATGGGGAATGAGGAAGAACTCACTACCTCGAGTCACAGGAGCCACATGTACCAACTGGCTGCTGTGCAGGTGGTGAGAACCCTGTGTCATCCTGGACCCCTATGGGAGAGGGCTGCTCCACCCAGTTCTTAGGACATAGCCTGACTGCACCCAGTGTGCCCTGTGCCAGGAGGGGCTGGGCGCCAGGTGCTGCTGGGGTGCGGGCTCATTGGGGGGAATACTGCTGCTGCTGTTGTTGGGTGGAGAGATGGATGAAAGCCTGTTAATTTATTAAAGTTCTCTGGTCAAAACAGCAGTGAAATTAATGCCATTGAATTAAAGCCAGTACTTTTTTTTATAAGGAACACTAAACTCAGTTTGGGCTTGCAGTGATTGGGAAGTGACTGTCATCACTCCCTTCTCATCCCTTATTCCATCGTTTTCTCATTGTAGGTTTATGATCTGCTGTGACCGCTGTGAGGAATGGTTCCATGGTGACTGCGTGGGCATTTCTGAGGCTCGAGGGCGGCTCTTGGAGAGGAATGGAGAAGATTACATCTGCCCAAACTGCACCATCCTGCAAGTGCAGGAAGATACAAACTCAGAACCAACCGACGAGCAGGAAACTCGGTGCAGATCTGCAAGTATGGACGGAACAGACTGCACCAGCATAGGGACAGTAGAGCAAAAGTGTAGTGAAGACCAGGGGATCAAGGGTAGAATTGAGAAAGCTGCAAACCCCAGTGGCAAAAAGAAACTCAAGATATTCCAACCTGTAAGTACTTATCTGCCAAGGGGAGCGTGAAGGTGGGGGGCCTTTCTGATGTTAGACTTGCTGCTGGTGGAACTATCAAGGCTAGGGGTGGATTTCCCTTTTCAATATATTAGGTTTTGCTGGGCCAGATGCCAGGGTTGGCCTGGTGTATTTAAATCCTGACCATCAACCATACTTGAGTAATTGTACACTGGATTTTTATTTGCTGTTGCTGTGTAACAAAGCGCACACACAGGATAAGGCCATTCTGTGCTGTGGTTCCCAGTATACTTGGGTTAGACCCTGGCTGAGCGGAACTAAGCCCCTCTGTTCAGGATCTTCCAAGGCTTTAGTTAGGGTGCAGCTAGGCTTGTGTTCTTGTCATTGGGTCTGCTGGGAACACATCCCTCCTGGAAGCCAGCACCTTGCTTAATGTATGTCCCCTGCAGTTTTGGTGGTGTAGAGATAATAAGTTATTCATTGATTACCTGAAACTCGTTAGGGAGCATTCTGTGTTCCATTCACAACCTTCCTCTCCTGTTGTAACCAAGGGTGAGGGCAGTTTGTTGCGCACCATGTATAGAGTCTCCTGGTGGGAAGGGTTCAGTCTCTTTGAAGAAATTTCAGCTGATTAGGTCTGAACATCTTGGATCCAAATTATCTCACTGGCCCTGCACAGTTAGTCCTAGTGGAACTAGATATGGGCACAGGTATGAACTCTCACTGCCCTGAGTGGTGCTTATACTGACGGGAAAGAGATGTACAGAGCATGTGAGCATGTGAAATGGGATGTCGTAGTGTCCTGCACAGTGCAGGGTGTTCAGAGTACTCTGTGTTACTGTCATTGTCACTCAGCTAAGAGCCTTAGCCACTGCACATAGTAAGACTGAGGCTGGAGGGTCACAAGTATGTCCCCCGTGTGGGCAGTTAACATCTTTGGGGGCGCCCTGTCTCCGAATATGACGCACAGAAAAGGGCTGGGATATCGCTCAGTGCATGGCTCAGAGTTCATTTCCCCATACCTTAAAATAACAAAAAACTTAATTTGTTACTGCCAGTAGTCCCATGACAAAGTGTTTTTCCTGCTGGCATTGGTATATCCATTGTTTGAAGTCATTCATTTGCCTCTGCAGGTCATAGAAACTCCTGGCGCCGCGCGGTGCATCGGTCCTGGGTGCTCCAGTGTGGCGCAGCCTGAATCGGTGTACTGCAGTAATGACTGCATTCTCAAACACGCAGCAGCCACTATGAGAAATCTAAATTCAGGTAAAGACCAAAAACCAAAGCCTAAGGAGAAGGTCAGGACGAAGCCAGAAAAACTCAGTCTTCCAAAATGTAGTGTGCAGGTAAGCAGACCAAGGCTGCCGTGAAGCCTTAAAGGAAGTAGTGCTTGTTGCGCTTTTTCATGTGCCTCTCTATTTACTGGAGGAGCTTAGAGCACAGCGGGTGTTAGTCGGGCAGCACCTAGCACCTTCACGCCTCCTAATAGCCTTTTGCCATTACCCTAGGCCTGACTTGACTTGCACGCTGCAAAGCAGTATAGGCGGCTGGCTGCCCTGGACAACACAAGACAGGCCACACACTTAAGTCTGGCCAGTTGTAGTTGCTTTTTGTGTGCAAAGTTGAATCATAATAAGGTTTTCAAAATTGCCTCATTTTTCTTGTGAGATTTGGGAAAAAATGGGAACGTCCAGAAATCAAAAGCTTTCCATTAATTGGGAAGTTACATGTGAGACTCGTCTGGAAATGACCATCTTGTTTGAGACATGCAGATTGTACATACTGCTCGTCCTTAAAACTAGTTTGTCAGTTGCTTGTTAGGGTTTATATGGCTTGTATAAGGATGGTCATTTTGAGTCTTAGCACTGTCTTAAGAGCAGTGGCTGGTGCCCACAGTAAGGGGACAGCATAGGCAGGAGTGCCAGGACCCCGCCTTCACGTCCAAATTCTGGACTTAATTGAGAACCACATGTGTCATCTGTCTCCTTTTCTTTGCAAGTACTCTCCCTCCCCATCTAGTGCTCAGCACAGCCTCACGTTGGCACATAGGCCCTCTCCACTGTGCGTTGGTTTGATTCCCTGCCTCACAGCTTGTGCTGCGTTGGCACTCATACACCAGCAAGGTTACAGGAAATGTCACTTCAGGACCATTTATTCCTGAAGAGTTGAAATAACTAAAGTCCTCCATGCACTCTGATGATGCATGCTAACACTGCAGAGTACAGTCCCTGGATCAGTCAGGAGGTGTCTGAGGGTGACTGAAGAGGAGAGTGTCTTGGTACTCACTTCTCTGTGAAAGGAAGCAAAGATGTCCTTTCTGACCTGCTTAATGATTAGGTTTTCACTGATTATCCAGGCAGGGATTAAAATCTCCTCTATACACAAGAGACCAGCTCCAGAGAGAAAAGAAAACGTGAAGAAGGTGATGGTGACTCCTCCTAGGAGTGACACAGTGGGGAAGGAGGCGGCCTGTGAGAGCAGCACACCTTCCTGGGCCAGCGACCACAACTACAATGCAGTGAAGCCAGAGAATGCTGCTGCGCTCTCCCCACCACGGTTCTGTAAATGTAGGTATCCCCGAGGGTTTGACCCTCTGGTCTCTTCTCACCCTCTCTGGGTAGCCACCTGGAGCTAAACAGGGTGGGGAGTCACAGCTGTGTTTTAGTGTTGATGTTGGAGACCAGGTCACCACCAGCTGGAAGCAAGTGCCCATGTCCAACATGCCGTCAGAGCCTGGTTGTCCCTCCTTGCCTGTGGCCATTCTTCTCAGTGTTTTCCAGTGCTGCACAAGCCAGCTGATGCATGGCTCATCGTGGTGGTGCAGTCTTTTAATGTCTAGCATCAGTCACGATGAGGTTCTGGTAAGTACTTATCTCCAGCAAAGTCAGATTACATCTTGTACTTAGTTCCATTTCCAGATTCAGCACTGTTGAAACACCAACTAGTTTAATCACAGCCATGTGTAGAATTTGAGTTTTTCCACATGACTCCTTTTTTGCACATACAGTCACCACTACTTTGGTATGCTGTGGGCATCTCTGCAAATTAGTCTCTGCATCTGATAGCTTTGGTGCAACCTTTAGGAGTTAACAGAACTTTTGGTCTGACAGGAAGAAATTTTCTTGTCTAGCTCACATACCACACACTCACATAAATAGACATTAAAATCTTGGCCATTTGTTGCTGCTGTGCAAACTCCACAGTGGGTGAAGATGGCATTGTTGGCACTGAGAGCATTGTCCTCGAGGGAGGTTGATGGGCTGGTGTCACAAGTGTGGTGGCTTCCTGGCTCTGCTCTGGAGTGTTTAACGGCTAAAACCTGCCCCTGGTTTCAAGTGAATGGAATGAAGACACTGTTCCCTGTGTGAGACCCCAGCTTAGACCGTGCAGCGTGGGTCTGTTCTCAGCTCATACTGTCAAGAGAAATCATTTATTAGGATCCACAGGAATCGTCTTACTTACTTGTTTTTCCTAACGTTCCTCATAGTTGAGTTTGTCCCTTTTTGAAAGCACCTATAGATTAAATCACCCCGGATGCCAAGAGCACAGCTGTACCGCCTTTTCCTTTCTTTGGGCCTTTAGTATGTCACATGGGAGGAAGGTGCTGAGGCAGGTAGGTGCCAGGTGTGATGTTGTTAAGAACTTGAGATCCCAAAGTCCCAAGACAGGAAATGGAATCACAGCTAGGTCGAGTGAGCCAACCGCTGTATCCTGGTGGACCTTAGTACCCCTCAGAGGGGTGAAGGCACAAATATCAGGCTAGCAGGATGAAGTACCTTGTGTGTTCAAGTTATAGCAGCTCTAAGAGAAATACATCTGTAGTGCCAACAAATACACTGAGAAGCGAGCAGTACCTGTGTGGAAATGGGAGAGGGCGGCCACTTGGTAACAGGGCTCAGTGCTATAAGTTGAAGATAGGCACGTAACGTAAGAAACACCAAGGGTTTAACCACAGTCCAGATACCCGGGTGACGGGTTTCATTCCAACTCACCCCTGTCCGTTCAGCCTGGAAAACCATCCCAGAAACTCCAAGGGGGTGTTGAGGAAACCCTCTGCTGGAGGGAGGGAACATTGGCAGTGAGGTGATGAAGCTGGTAATAGGGCTTTCCGGTCAGTTGCTAGGTCTCGTACACGGGAAGGGAGAGACTGAAGGAGCTCAGGCTCAGGGGAGGCCCGTTTCTGTGCGTAGGTGGGAGGTTTGGCTTCGGCTTTTCCTACATCTTTCTTTTACATCTTGTGCACTCTGGCTCTTCCGTGGAGAGCTCATGGGCTCCAGGGCAGGCAGCTGGGATAAATGAACAAGTGGACGCCTTCCCAGCACATGCACATCTCAGATTAAAGTTGATGGGCATCCAGACTACAGTGTACATAACAAGTACCTGGAGCTGGTTGCTCCTGGTGATTTCTTTTTTCCCAGAAGTGTCATTTTCTCAAAGATTAGGAGGTCAGTAGAGTGATTGGTAAAGCAATCCAAGGAGCAGCGCCATGTTTCTGCTCTTTCCCTAGGCATTTCCTCACCTTTGGGCTACAGGGCACAGAGCCCCGGTGGGCAGGGTGGGATGGGTAGCACACACAGCCCCCTGGCCCCGTTTCCTCCGCTCACTTCACCAGGGCGAGATGGGGTGGTGAGGCTCAGGGAAGGCGAGTGGGCGTGCTTCCAGGCCACTCCTGAGAGCTAGTCCAACTTCGGCTCTGCATGTCTGAGAAGAACCACATGGCAAAGCCAAGCTGCCACAGCTGCTCCTGGAGGTACCTCAGCCGCATCCTGCCCGCAGGACCCTGTGCTCAGGGTAGACGCAGGCAGGTGTGCGGACCTACCCTACAGGAAGCTCTGCGGCGCCTTCCGGTTCTCCAGGTGATGCGATTCACGCACAGTTGTGCTTCTCATTTGTTCATTAACATTTTCTAGGATTTATGCAATTTTCTGAGTCTTTGCAACAAAACCAGCATTATTTCTTGTAAAGAAATGTTTCATAATACGTTTTTGGTTCCATGCCATATATAAATGGAATTTTGGTGTTTATAGGCACAATTAGTGTTTTGGGTTCCCTAAGTGGATCATAAATAGACATAAAACACTGGGGTCTGCATAGGTTTTGATGGGAAAGTGTTTCCTCTGTCCGTGAGAATTAAAAAGACTCATAACCACTTATAGATCTGGTTCCTGGCCATTTGCTGTTCATCATACCCAGGTAGAAGAATTCTGTTGCTGATAACCACACAGATGGTCCTGGTGCTGTGGGGATCTGGATTGCAGAGAACACAGATTTCTCCTGGGTTACTTGGGTGCGGGCCCCAGGACACATTTCATTGAAACTATAAGGGGAATCAATTCCATTATAATAAATACTGAGGGTACTAGAACCTAAGATTTCTTAGAGATCTGTTATGTCTTGGTAATACCACCCATAAGTATCTTTTCAAGAGATGTCATTGGCAATAAAATGGTGAGAGGAATCAAGTCTTTATCTAAACCAATCTCTCATTTGGGTGCAATATCAACTTGTACAGGTTAAGTGATGTAGCTTGACAACTGTTTATTCTTATCAGTGCAGCTGGAATCATCTTGGTTGTCAGCATAACATTGTTTGAGTAAAGTGTTACCTTTTCATAATTTTAAAGTAACCTATTCAGACTATTAGGTCCTTTTTTTAAACTTGAACCTACCAGGGGGGACCCTCTCCACACCAGCCTGCACTGTCTTCCGGTCCTTCCACTCCCCTGGCTTCCAGATCCTTTAGCCTCTGTGTCCTTCCACTTCCTTGGGAAAGGGAAAGGGGTGGGAGTTTCCAGTGGGGTTGGTCTTTGAATTGTCAGTGACCTTCCTGCAACCTTTGGAGCTGTGGATCTGCTCTGTCACTTCCTGAAGATTAATGCTCGCGGAAAACTGGATGACATAGCAGATGTCATCAAGTGCAAAAGATCCCCTCTGAAGATGTCTGCTATAGTTACTTCCTAGCTTCAGGTACATTTGTATAAGTTTGTAAACATGCCTGTAGTTAAATTCTCAGTTTCTGAAAGTTAGCCAAGTAAATAGAGGATTGGTAAGAATGTTTCCTACTTTTATTTAAGTGAAGGTTGGGGCAACTTTAATTTGTCACAACCCGGGAAGAGCTTGGCAAGAAAAACGTAAGGTAATGGGCAGCATCCTCCTCACCAAGGTCCACATCAGGGGTCAGCTTTGTGGTTTTACACATCTGAGTCTGACCCGTTGGGTCTAAGGTTCCTGGGGAGGGTAAGTAGAAGATTTTCACACGCTGCTCTCCTGTTTGTGTAATAAACAATTCAGGCATAATGAAACAGTGTTTCTTAAAATTTGACATTACCAAAGAGTGCATCCTGATGATTGGAAGATCCCTGAGAAGCAGCTGCTCACTTCCCTGTGAATCTTGGGTTTGGCAGCCGATGCCATGGCCCTTGGCTGGCAGACAGTGAACATGAAACAGGTCTCCTCACACTCAGTGGCTCAATTTGAAGTGTAACTTGACCCCTTGTGTATAGGTTGCCAACCAAGTGTGGGTCGTGCTGTTTCACTATTAGGATAAGTACATGAAACTTAAAACTAATTTATTTAGAGGCTTTTTTTTTTTTAATCCAGTGTTCTTATGTAGGGTTAGAAACCTTTTCATTAAACTGAAACACAGAAATACTGGGAAAAATAAATAAACTGCCCGGGAAAGTTTTTTCATACTCTTTAAACTACCTGGCTGTGGATATCTACCCAAAAGCTGCAGTCAGAGCGGCCATCTACCCAGGAGCTTCTCTGTTGTAACTTGTTCCACGTGTTTTATGTTACTACAGTATAAAAGCAGATGAGAAAATTACACTTTTCCAAGTGAAATTCATGAAAAAAGGAACAAGCAAAACATTTTCTCTTGCCTATCACCTTCATTTTTCACAGTAGGAACAATCATAACACTGAACAAACAGTTGAGAATGGAAAACCAAGTTGTGCATTAGGCTCAAAGCAGAGTCTGTAGGGAATGGACACTTCTTGCATCTGTAATCCGTGGCAAGAATTACAGAAGCTGAGGAGGGCGTCAGCACCTGATGGAAGGAATGACCTATGCACAGCCTAATGGTTTTCACCAGTTTGCCTGTGAAGAGCCGATGAGGACTACACTCACCAGTCATGGGTGTCGGGGGCAGTTGGGGCTGTGTAGGTCTGCTCGCTCGCACCTTTTCAGGGGCCCTTTTATCCTGCTGCAGCTTCCGTTTAGGTAATTGCGTGGGTTCTGAAGAAAGCACGATTCTTCAGGGGAGGCCAGATTTCCTCCACCTTTTTCCCTGTGCTGCTAGTGCCACCCAGTGGCTAGCAGTGGCATAGCACCCCATCAAGCCTCCCTGAGAGACCTAGTTACATAGCACAGTGCAGATCCAATGACAGCAACCTGCTGCAGTGGGCTGAACCTCAGATAGTGAAGTTTGCAAGCAGATGGCCAAACCTGGCAGCATTAGTTTCATCTGGGCCAGTGACGGAAGCCACTAGTGATGCTTCCCAGCACTTTTCCTCCCTGCAAGCAAAGCAAAGGACATGAACTGAAGGATTTGCTGGCATAAAGGCTCTGCTCTAGGAGGATGGAGCATGGGTGGGAACTGGGCATTACGTGGTGGGTGCTGCTGGATAGTGCCTCTTGGACAGGGCCAGTGCTGACCAGCAGAGATCTCGGCAGCAGGCCAGGTGGCTCAGGCTCCAGTCTCCTGCTCTGAATAGTTTGCTGCTGCTTTTCTGGAGGAGTTGGGGGGTTGATCAGTCATCATCTGCCCTTCTGTAAATTTACATAATACTATAAAAAGTGAAGTTGGGGTCTGTTCAGGCTCAGTGGCAGAGAACTTGCCTAGGATACATAAAATCCCAGGTTCTTTCACCAGCAGCAACACAATTGGAATGAAAGCTTTGGAATCTCCTTTGAAGCATTACCAGAAAAGAATCCTAGCAGCAGCTGCCAAGCGTAGTAACAGCAGTATGGTTTCCATTCAAAGACAGTGATGTCTAAAGGCCCTAGAGCTCTGGCTGTGTACACCTATAAGATACAAGAGGACTGGATATGTCCTATACCAGCAGGTGAGCTTGAGGCAGATTTCTCAAAGTCCACCAAGGAGGGTCATTTTCCCAATTTGTGTGCTGCTGTAATCATACCTGTCCGGGTCCTACTAGAAGTACAGGGCAAGGGTTCACAGAAGTTGGCTTTCAGAGGGCAGAATTCACAGGTCTAAACCTGCAGCGTGGCTAGAGGCATGCCCTCTGGACTGGATGCCATTTGGGTGTGTCTGTTCCAGGTAGTGTGTGGCCTTGGACACATGTAGAAATACCTTAAACTTGGATTTTCCTCCCATTAGGATAGATAGGTAGGTGGTAAAGGATTGGACCTCACCTTCGGCATCTCATTCTAAAGAGAATTGTAGTTTCAAGAGGTAGAGTTCATTTTTTGAACTCATTGGCAACCACACACGACACGAGTTAACATTTGCTAAAGATTTTTTTGAGGTCGTACACAGGTGTATAGGGGTTTTGTGAAGGTTCTTGAAATGCCTTAGGTGAGTAGGGTTAATAGAACAGTATCAAAATGACATCAGCAAGTTTCCCATGTCTAAGACAGTGACGGTACAGCTTTTAGTTTTCCCTTTTGATTGTGGCAGGTTCATGCTTTTTGTGACTGCCAGGTGGCGGGCTTGGTAATGAAGCCCACCACTGTGACACCTGATAGAGGTTTTCATGCTGCTGCTCATGTCGGTCTCTTCCAGAT
Organism: Tympanoctomys barrerae; assembly: GCA_002564285.1. Lineage (NCBI taxonomy): Eukaryota > Metazoa > Chordata > Mammalia > Rodentia > Octodontidae > Tympanoctomys > Tympanoctomys barrerae. Next base: position 15,597 of record NDGN011448023.1, read on the forward strand.
GGTGTGGCATGGCACTTCCTCCACACTGCTCAGGAAGCTCAGACTTGCCCTGCCCTCAGGAGAGCACACTCCACTAGTGTTAGGAGTAAACGTCCAGATGCCAAGTGCAGCCGCTGTACAGGAGGAATCGCCACATACTCTTACTTACAAACACTCATGTCGAGTTGTGAGTTGAATGCTCGTTACATGTAGTGTACAACCTCCGTTTACAGTGGAAGTAGTTTCTCTGTGCCGTTGTTACCTGTCTCTTTGTCAGACGTTCCCATTGCTTTGCAGTACACTGTCAGTAGAACTCCAGGCTCCTCTGGGCTTTTCTTTGCTCTATTCAGAGGAAGTATGCTCCAGAGATGTGGCGGGGGCTGGCATAGCACACAGGTCACCACAGACACCTCAGCTGGGACTTGGGATTGCCGCTAGGCGTAGGTCTGGGACAGCTCTTTGGCAAGGAGCTGTTGTATGAAAATAAGGAGTTTCTACCTGACCGTCCCTGAGGTCTAGGAACTATGAAAACCTAAAATGGCCTTGATCCCTGAAACACTCCTAAACTATGGATCTACATAGTCCTATTGTACATATTTTTAAATTCAGATTTAATTTATAAATGAAGCTGACAGCCCTAGCCTTTTACTAACACTTTGGTGGACTGGCTCCATGGAAGCATTGCAGGCTGCTAGGTAAAGGCTCGTGGCCTCGGCCCCAGTGGACACAGCTGTGTGTACAAGGCTGCATTGCATCCCTTGGTCTCAGAACCACTATGAAGCAGTTTGTGGCCCCAGGCCTTCCTTGCTAGTGGTATATCAGCTCTCGGGAGTTTTCAGCCCTCCCTCGTATGTGGTGAGTGGTCATTGGACATGGTGATCAGAGAGTAGTTGGTGATTTTTAATCCCTGGTATCACTGCAGCACCTGTTACCCCATGAAGGGTTTATGGGTTTGGAGCTGCAGGGTGCTGGGGCGAAAATCTCCCTAGCAGAAGCATCCTTGTGTGGATGCTGATGGGACGGCCGTACTGGTGCCCTTGCAAGGCCCCCACCATGACCGGTGCTCACACCTGGGATTTTGATGTAACTCATTTTGTCCTGACATAGGTTTTTGTGCAAGTTGGGTTTTCCTTTGATATTTGGTGGCAGCTCTTACTTGAATTAAAAACACCAAGTTGTCATCTCATAACCCTGAGAAAATTTCAATTCCAGAGTTGTATGTGTGGACATCTGTAGAACAGCCTCTCTGTGTTCTCAGCATCTGCTTTTTGGTATGAAAGTAGGTCTCCTTGGGGCTGGGGAGCTGGCTCAGTGGAATAAGCACTTGCCTGGCAAGCGCAAGGACCTGAGTTCAACCCCCAGTTCCGAGAAAAAAAAAGGTCTCCAGTTGGCTTGTCCACAAAACAGTAAGGTGACGTGTGACTTCCATGCTGCCTCCTGGCCCTTGAGGTTGCTTGTGCCTGGGAGGAAAATGTGTCCCTTTCCTTTTTCTGACAAAATTTTTGAAACTTAGAGCTTCACCAAATTTAACCTTTCCTCATGAAAGTGATGATCTGAAAATACCCTTTTTAATTATGTGGAATTTGTCCTTCACTTTCATAGCTTGATGATAAAATGGAACCCTTGATAATAAGCTTATGAACTGTGATAAAATATCTAATGGGATAATACAATCAAGCAGTCAAGCTAGTTACAGTATGGCTGTCATGAACACCTCTGCCTCGCCTTAGTTACCCTCCTTTTCTGAATTTTAAGACTTCAGTTCCTTAATCCAGATGCATCTTCACGATGCCCAGAAAGCACATTTGAGCTTAGTGTTGGCCGCGCCTCTCACGCAGGTGTCAGCGCCCCCGTGTTGGCCCTGTCTCATTCAGTGTCCCTGTGTTCTGTCTGCAGCCGTGAAGGAGGACAAGAGAGTGGAAGACAGAGCAGTGGGCCCGGCCACTGGCCCAAAGAAAATACCCCTTCCAGCTTCCTCGGTGGGGAGACCATCTTCATCTAGGACTCTTGTTCCAAAGAAGCCACCTCCTTTTGCGAACGTGGCAGGAGCCAAACCAGCCATTAAAAAGTCACCCTCAGGCATCAGGGGCCCCATCCCCAAGAGGCCCTGGCTCTTACCTCCCCCGCCAGGCAGCACGGCCGCCAGGCAGGCCGGACCAGTGCCTGTTGCTGTAGCCACTGCTTCCAAAAAGGCGCTCAGCTCCGCTGCTTTGGTGGGATCCGTGAGAAGGCCGGTGGCAGGTTGTGCCCCTACAGCAGTTCCAGCTACGGGACGCCTTGGGGTCACAGGCTCTGCCCAGTCACAGCCAAATTCACAAATTCGGCAAAATATAAGACGCTCCTTGAAAGAGATTTTATGGAAAAGGTGGGCAGCTCAGCTCTATGTCTTAACCTGTAGAGGTGGGGGGTTTCCATTTATAACATGTCGGGATTGTCCCACTATTTAAGAAAGGAAATATATTACACATACCAAGTCATTTATTTGGTCCCCTTTTTTCATTCTGTTCAGGGTCAATGACAGTGATGATTTAATCATGACAGAAAACGAAGTGGGAAAGATTGCCCTCCACATTGAGAAGGAGATGTTTAACTTGTTTCAAGTTACAGATAATCGCTACAAGAGTAAATACCGCAGTATCATGTTCAACCTCAAGGACCCTAAAAACCAGGTGTGTGAGCCATTACGTATACGTGCCGTGGTTCCTGGTGGAATGATGCACATGCTGTCTCCAGTCTGCTGTGTCACGTGAGACACTGCACACAGTGTGTCGAGGCATCGGTCTGCGTCCCCCAGTCCTGGCTCCTTCCCTCTTCACCTGGAGTCCCACCCACCTTACTATATGACGTTGCTATAAAACCACACTGTGTGGCTGAGGCTTCGTTAGAACGTGACAGGAACTACCCCTGCAGTTGTCAGCCTCAGCTTGTAGGCCGCGAGGATGAGCTGCTGACCTGGCTCCGCCCCTCCTGGCGCCCACCCATAGGCTGGTGGGGTTCTTTCCTTCACTGCGGAACCCTTACCTGTGTATAATTTATGTATATTTTGGAAGTGACAGAGCTCTTACTAAAGTGAAACTTAGGAAGGCTTAATCTATTAATATTCTACTAACGTTAACAATTTAAACATAGATCTCTGTAATCTTGTACTAACAGTTTAAACAAGCATGATCTGGACCCACAAAAGAATATGTATCTTCAACTGTGGACCCCACATTAAGATGAGATTCTTGGGCTGTCATCGAGTAGCATAAAAATGGAAATACTGAATTAATGTAGCTGCGTTTTATTCATGGCCTCTGCTTGTTTGCTTTTTCTTTTCTTTTTTATGTATTTTGTACTGGGTCTCACTATGCAGCTCAGACTCATAGTGATCCTCTTGTTTTCAGCCTCCCCAGCGCTGGGATTACAGGCGTGCACCGCCATGCCTGTCTCAGGGCCCAGCTCGGCACACCCAGGGCGGGCTAACAGTTTAGTCATTGGCGCTGCCCCCATCATATTTACTTAGGTATCAAGATCTTGTTACACGTGCCGGAACTCATACTAAATGAGTCTGCATTGCAGTAGTTGATGTACTTTTTGGACCTTTCTGTGCACCTTCATAAATTAAGACAAGTGCTGTTTGCCTGTTTTAGGGTCAGGACCAAGTGTCCTCACTGCACCTCTCATTTCAGCAAGCTGTGCTCTAAGGACTAAATTTCTTGCTTTCTTTGTAACACCTTTTTTGACTTGTCTTGCCCCTTGAGCCTGGGATTCGTTTCCTGAGGCTGTTGGGTGCTCGGCACAGTCTGTGCAGCATGGCGGAGGAATCGGCTCTCAGCTGGGCCAGGCTGGACTTCCCCCGAGAGGATTCTGGGGAGCTGCAGGGGTCTCCCCAGGGTGGAGCCGGGGTGCTGCCCTGTGCCGGGGCTCATGATGCTTCACTTACACACACCACTGCGAGTGTGGAGGTGCTTGCCCGGTTTTCCAACAACTGACTGAAAGATTTTTGTTTATAGGGACTTTTCCATCGAGTTCTGCGTGAGGAAATTTCTTTGGCAAAACTTGTGAGAATGAAGCCAGAAGAACTTGTGTCTAAAGAGCTTTCTATGTGGAAAGAGAGGCCGACAAAGTCTGTGAGTAGAGCTGGCAGATGGTGCTTGAGTCCCTGGAAGCGCGGCTGTTCCATAATCAGTAGCCTGCAGGGAGATGTGGCTCCTGCTTACAACTCGGGCTTGAGGCTTTGTTTCTGTTTTTCTCCTTCCAGGTAATTGAGTCCAGAAGTAAACTGCCAAACGAAAGCAAGAAATCTGCCATGAAGCCTGAAACCATTCCTGACATGGAGGACTCCCCACCTGTGTCGGATTCGGATGTGAGCATTGGGGGTGTTGGTGATTGCAGGGAGAGTCCCGTTAACCCCTTCCGGCACGTGCGGGGTCTGTGGGTAGGAGGCAGAGCCCTGTACTGCACTGAGAGCTGTGCAAAGCTCTCTGCGGTGTGCCTGGTACCTGCAGTCAGCGCTCCCTCCTCTCCAGTGATTCTGTCTCCTCAGACTCCACATCCTGTGCGCCGTTGCTTGCACATGCTCTGGGAAGGAAGTGACCTGGCTGTTCTTGTTTTTTCACTACTAGGAGCAGCAGGAATCAGTACGCACTGCCCCTGAGAAGAGCACAGCACCTCTTCTCGATGTGTTCAGCAGCATGTTGAAGGACACAACAAGTCAACACCGGGCTCATCTTTTTGATCTAAACTGTAAGATTTGCACAGGTAAGCATAATCTGGGATAAAACTTTGGGAATTAGACAAAATTTGATGATTCTTAAATCACATATCCTCCTAAAAGTGATCATATTCAACCCAAGTTAAGACAGAAAGGAAAGAGAGATTTGCTAGAGTCTGCCCTACCGTTATCCTGTGCTTCTGATTCCTATAAGATGTCACTACCAAAAAAAAAAATATGTCACCACCTGCTCACTAGAAGACGATGAAAGTTCTATGTCTCACTGACTCTGTCTTCAAATTCCTCAGGTCAGGTTCCATCAGAAGATGAACCAGCGCCTAAAAAACAGAAAGTAGCAATTTCTGCCAAGAAGGAAGACTTAAGACCCAAGCCTGAGAGTTCTCTGCCTGATCCGGTTCCTCGCTTGCCTGATGAAGGCTCTGTGGAGATTCTGCCAGAAAACGCCTCAGAGCCAGACCTAGAAAATGCCACTGGGCCAGACCCAGACAGGAGGTATTTCACGGGGCCTCCAGAGGGCAGCCAGCCAGAGCCTTCGCTGACGGAGGGCTCTTCTCCCTGCCCTGCTTCCTGTGGGGTTGCGGTGCTCACCACGGTCACTGTGTCAGGCCGCGACCCCAGGACTGCTGTGGGTGGGCCCTGCACCGTCACAGTCTCTGCAGCAAGCCACTCAGACAGCGCCCACACAGTCGAGGCCAGACCAGACCTGTTGAAGCCTGCTTTGCCCTCTGTGACGCTGCCCAAGTCCATACTTGCTAAGCCGTCTTCATCCCCTGACCCAAGATACTTGTCGGTTCCACCATCACCGAGTGTCAGGTGGGTACTGGGATAGGCCTAAACTGAGCAGAATCCTGGTGTTTCTTTTAGATTAAAAAGAGAAAGGTGGGGATTAGATACTGAAGCCCACAGTTTACTCCAAAATCTAACCTCATACCTGTGTACCCTGAAAAGGCTTAGTTTTAAGATTGTCTAGTTACAGTGAAGCCTGAAATTCATAGGCATTATATTCTTAAAAGTACCTGCAAATTGTAAAAAAACAACAAGTTTTAGTTATGATCAGAAAAATGCCCTTTTTTGTAGTTTAAATGTACTAGTTCCCATGGTTATATAATTTAATAAACTGCTGTATTAATAAAGCCTTAGATGGTGCAGGGTATTTTAGCAGCATCTTAGGATACCTTAGGGCTTTAAGAAGAGCAAAAGTCCAGATGGCTCCCTGTGGTACAGCAGCCTGTTGTGTTGGGGAAGTGCTGGTGTATCTGCTGGACATGAGTTACAGGGCGGCAGCCAGTCAGCAGCAAGGAGCACTGAATAGTGCTCTTGGATTAGCTACCTGCAAACCTCCTGCCACAGCTGCAGAGAATATCTTTGCAGAGATTTCTGGGAACAATTATTAGGTTCTAAGCAAAGAGCTGAGACTCAAACTCTGAATTCTTCTTGGGAATACACCTACTGTCTTGGAGGTAGAGCTTCTGTTTTCCTGAGATCGTCTTGCTGTCTTTCAGGGTGAGCTTGCGCTCGCAGTGGCCCTCACGTCTCGCCCGCTCGCATGCTGGGATCGCAGGTGCTCGCCTCCATGCCCAGTGCGGCACAGATCTGGGAAACTCACTCAAATCTACGATCATCTAGATTTGCTAGCTCTTTGGCTTATTGCTTTGTTTAAAATATATATCCAGCTGGTCAAATACCTCAGCAGACTAAAGTGCCTGCTTAAACAGGCAGAGGGGCCAGAGTTCAATTCCAGCATGTCCTTTTGGTGTGCTGAGATAGAGACTGGGCCTGGTGGCACGGGCCTGTAATCCCAGCACCTGGGAGGCTGAAAACAGGAGGATCACTACGAGTCCAGTCTGTGTAGTGAGACCCTGTAAACCCTGTACTAAATTACACTAAAAAAAACCTAGTTCACTGCAGTGAACCTGGTGTATTGACAAAAAACTAAGCTGCTGAGCTTACAGGAAGTTACCTAACTGTTGCTTCTAAATATGAAGTCTAGGGGCCGGGGAGATGGCTCAGTAGAATAAGTGCTTGCCTGGCAAGTGCAAGGGCCTGAGTT
>NDGN011448026.1:0-21454 GCA_002564285.1 Tympanoctomys barrerae
CTAACCTGTTTTGAAACTATCTCATTGCTACTTCTTTCTCAATAAAATTATTAAAATATATATATAAAGAGATGCAAATAGCAAATAAATATATAAAAAAGTTCAACATCTTTGTTCACTCAAGGGATGGAAATTAAAACAAATTATACTATGCTATAAAGAATGGATATTCTCAAGAAGTCAACTAATAACAAATGCCAGAGCTGCTCTCAGGAAAAAGGAGCACTTCTCCAATGTTGCTGAGAATGTACACTATTACAACTATTATGAAGGTAGATGGGAAGAGTCTTTGAACAGCTAGGATTGAAGGTCCCATTCAATCCAGCCATTCCCCTTCTGGGTATTTTTGCAGAAGAACAGAAAGTGTCATATCACAGAGGCGTATGTGCACTCACATTTAGAGCAGCACATTTTGTCATAGCTAAATCTTGGAAAAAACCCAAATGCCTAGCAAGTGATAAGTGAATAAAAAGATGTGATATTTTTACACAATGGAGTGTTACTCATCTATAACACAGGATTAACTTGATGCTTTTATGGATAAATGGATTTGACTAGAGGACATACTTATAAGTGAAATAAATTAGACTTGTTTGGGCAAACATCATATTGTCTCACTTGTGTAAGAACCTGAAAGAGTAAATAAAATATGAAATAGTGTGAAAAGGGAAAGAATCTGTTCGAAGGAAAAGAAAACCTGTGATGAGGAATAAGACAAAAAGAGAAAGTATGAAGGGAAAATATATTTAAGCAATGTACAGGATAGATTAATAACTGTACTGCGGATTTGTGCCGATCTACTGAAAGGAGCTGTCAATTTTGAATTTTACTTCTCCTTTTTAGTTTCTTATAACTTTTTAAAACCAGTTTTACATGTTTATATCCAGTAACATACATAATTTAAGACAATATTACATGACATTACAATCATTGTTGAATTCCTAATATTTTGTTTAGAGAAATTCTGTATCATTTCTAAAGGTAGTTTTTTTTCCCCTCCATTTCTCATTCTTTAAAAAATTTTAAATGAAAACAATGTCACTAGGAGGAAGCATATAACTATTTACCAAAGTTGGAGGTGAGATGTAATAGAAAGCCTAATAGGATTCAAATGCTGTGGACTACATCAACAGACCAGGAATGATGTTGATGATGATACTAAAAATGAGGATGGTGATACAAGGCCTGTAAAATTTGAATCTGTGGAAGGTTTAACAACTTAAGGTTATAAATAAAAAATAGTATATCAGGGATTCAACACATGTACTATACTGCCAAGGTCAGTATTCCTAGCCATATCGTTTATTTATGTTGCTTTGGCTTAATATCCAACAGCATTAACTCCATCAACACAACATTAACTTCTAATCTGAAGATTATGTGGTCAATAATCAACTTATACTGAATTGGATATTTCCTAATCCTTGTTAAGTATGAATTTGGAAATGTATTTTCTGAATCCCAGTACTGGACATAACTAGAAAATTCTATCTGATCATCATTATTTCCTCCAGAAAGACTGCCTGCTGTGTAGTTGTTTGAAATCCTGGACTAAACTATAGTCTACAGTGAGATAACTGAAAAGTAGACTGTGTATAGAAATATACATCAATTTACCACTGCTGCTCAGAGCTATTGTGTATGGCCTAATGAGCCCTGTGGAGATTAAGTATGTCTTGTTCAACTTAAACAAAGTTTTCCATATTAATATGTCCTGATAATGGATCATTAAATGCTAAACTCCTAATTTCTTCCTGTACTATATTTTGACTTGATAGAGAGCTAATTACTATAAAATGTGTTTAATAAAAGTAGAAATTACTACAATATTTAAATCAGATAGAAAAAATATATTTATGGGATTGGAAGATAGTTCAGCAGTCTAAGCACTTGGCCTGGCAAGTGCAAGGGCCCAGATTCTATTCCTGATAAGGTATGCTGTGCTCGCCCTAGCATCCTGGGACTGCTGCGCCAGACTTTGAAACCTGGTGTAATGACGCACACCAGTAATCCCAGCACTGAGAGAGCTGAGACAGGAGCATCACTACAAGTTGAAATTATGGTATGAGGCCCTGAACAAAATAATAAATAAAAATTAATTTTTTAAAAAATTATATCTAATAGTGAAAAGAAGACATGTTTAGAGAAACCTTATTACAAGTAAGCTGATTTCACAGAACCCCCAAATTAAAAAGATTATCACAGAAGAAAGCATAAAACTAGCCTTTTGTATCTTTGATTTAAAGCTGATAAAAATTGCCTCTCTACCTCTTTCTCTCTCTCTCTCTCTCTCTGGAAAAAATTACATTATACTTTACATTTAAAAATAGCTCAATGTACAATCAACATTGCAGAAAGTAAGTTGTAAATGTAATGAGAAAATTTATATAATAGTGCTAATACTATTATCTGAATGCCCATTGGTTAAAACAACAATAACTTATTCTGAAACAGTAGTTTTAATATTTGATTCTTATTCTCTTTCCTCCTTTTGTAATTATCACTAGATTGATAGGATGGAGGAAGAAAAGAATGTCTCTCTCTCTCTCTCTTTCTCTTGTTTGCTCACTCACTCTCTCCCTCCTTCCTTCCCTCCCTCTCTCTGTCTCCCATATTTTTAATATTAGAAATTGAACGTAGGGACTTTGTACACCATCCTTTTACATCTACAGCCATAGTGGTTGATGCACTGTGTCAACTTGAGATATTAAAAGCTTAACTAAATTTGCTCAGCAGTTCCTCACTTAAGATGTGAAGACCCCTCCCTAGGGGGTGGGGGGCCACCATAGAGTGACTCAACACTTAGAGGATACAAAAGGAAACTGAGGAAGGATGGATTGTTCCACTTTCTCAGAGGAGCTCCAATCTTCCAAGTCAGCATACAAGGAAGGGAGAGAGGCTTGCTAGAAGTTGCAGATGCTTCTGTTCTCTGCTCTTTGCTATTTTCTGCCACATGCTGCTTTACCTTAAGTACAGCCCAGTGTGGATTGAAACCTTCACTAACTGTGAGTTAAATAAACCTTACTTTCCTAAATTTTGGGTCCCCAAAAAAGAGTGAAAAGTGAAAAAAAGGGAAAACTGCAAAAAAAAAATTGGTACAAGAGAAGTGGGGTCATTGCTGTGACTGCACCTGACCATGTAGATTATAAGCCTTTGGGAATGGCTTATGGGCAGAGATAGGACAGGTTCAAAGATGTCACCTACAAGAAGAGCTGGAACACCTTTGGGTTTCCTACGTGGAGGATTCTGTTAAGAGTTCAGAAGACCAGAACGCTGATAGAAATTCTGACTGTCAGGAGCAGGGTGGAAAGATTTCTGCTGGAAAACAGGACTGCATTGGTTGTTGGACTCCAGATGATGTATGTATGCTATGGCTTGGTAGAAAGTTTTTCTGAATTTTCTTGTGTCTAGAGACTTTTCCTGATACTGAAATTCAGCACAGAAGAGTGGTTAATCTGGAAAAAGAAATTTCAAGGCAGTTTAATGTTCAAGCAATTGTCTGTCTATTGTTGGAGCTTTTAGTCAGATTTATGTTAATAATCCAGGGCAAAGAGTCCAGAAGGATTATTTAAAATGTGTGGCAAAAAAAGGAAGGGTCAAGAAGGCTTTGGACTGGAAAGATAGAGCTGAGCTCTCCATTGCTCAGGAGAATATAAAGATGTCCCCAAGGCATCCCAGGAGGTGATAGCTCCTGTGGTGGCAGTTCGCACTTTGCAGCCCCAGAACTGTAAGAGTGAGGGACTTTACATGTGGAAAAAGTTATAGAGCGCCATGTTCTATAATGGGGGCAGTTGCGCCACCAGTTCCAAAAATGTCGTTGGCATAGAGAATTTATTCCTCAGATTCAGAGTCAGGATGCTCGGTGATCCAGGTGCTCGATCCCTACAGCCAAGTCAGAGGAAAACCTGGCTACTTCTCTAGCTGGCAGCAGATCTTGGCAGCATCCATGTGGCCTTGTTTTTATATGCATGCAGAATGCAAGAACTGTGAGTTTAAGAAATCTTCAATGTAGATTTCAGAAGGTCTGGGTGTACAGGCAGTGTGCCCCTTGGAGGGAAGTTCATAAAACTGTGAGCGAGAAGCCTATTCAGTGGAAACTCTGGGAGCTTGGAAAAGTCACCGATGTGGATTGTGTGAGAAAAGCTCCAAGAGGGAGCAAAGCCAGCCCCAGAGAAAAGCCATGGGAGCTACAATCAGCAGAAGTGTCATTGAGTTGGAGCTACATGGAGCTCACAATTTGCCACAAATAGCCTCAGATGTTAGGTGTGGAACCACAGGACTTAATGTTTGGCCTGTAGGATTTGGGACTTTGGTCCCAATGCTTTGTACTCTGCTGTTTGTAACTTTTGGAATGTTAAAGCTTTTCTTGGGTGAGTAAATGTTGAAAGTGGTTGACTTAGGACATAGACTTTTCAGTAAAGCTGAAACTTCTAGGACTTTGTCAACTCTTGCAGATAGACTAAACACCTATTGCATAAGGTGATGTGCATGAACCTTTGGCGGCTCAGGGGCAAAATGTAATGTTTCTAATGCAATACTATGTTGATATACTTAATACGGCTTCTTAAGGATTGTTAAAGCTGTGTTATAATGCTCAAGTTATGAAATGTTAAGAATAAGCATGTCTTTGTATCTGGAACTTGGTTTAAAGAAATATGTCTAGTTTTCAAGTGGAAGGGGTAGACTGTAGCAGTTGATTCACAGTGTCAACTTGAGAAGTTAAAAGTTTATCCAAATCGCCTCAGCAACTCCACACCCTAGGGCATGGAAACCCTTCCCTAGGGCAGGGAGGACCCACACTAGAGCGACTCAGCACTTAAAGGACATAAAAGGGAACTGAAGAAGGATGGAGTGTTCCACTTCTTGAGGGGCTCTGGTCTTTATACTCAGAATGAAAAGAAGGGAGAGAAGCTTGTTAGAAGCCACAGCTGTGTCTCCTTCTTTTCTATTTGATGTTTTCCATCATCATTAACTGCTGCTCTCTTCCATGTGCTACTCTGCCTTGGAGCCAGCCAACTATGGACTGAAACTTCCATGAATTGTGAGCTAAATAACCCTTTTCTTCCTTAAATTTGGGATCAGGTATTTTGTCCCAGCAACAAGTGAAAAGTAACTGCAACACTGTCCCTTCCTAATTTTTTAAAAATGTTCAAATGAAGCCACTCGGTTACTAACTCTGAGATCCAATTTCTTATTCTTCTTGCTCAGTTTCGCAGAATGCTAGAATTATAGGTACGCACTGAAATGTCCATCTTGTCTATTAGCATTTTCTGGATACATTCTAATATTGCTTATCCTTAAGCTTTTTGTGACCCTTGCTTTTCTACAAAATCCATTGTTAATTTGTTCTATTTTTTAAATATTGGCTCTTTCTTCCTTTTTCTGTATCTTCTTCCCTTATCCATAGTAACATCTAAACATTTCTGTCTGATTTGGAGAAAGCCAAGGGTTTTTTGCCAAACAGTTTGCTTAGACTGTTTGAATAAGATATCACAGAGATTTGTAATTAATACAGGAACACAGGTTTAACAATCATGATCCTGTGTCACTTTTATTTATTTTGTTATTATTTCTTTTTTTTTTTATTTTGGTGGAACCAAAGATTGAATTCAGGCCCTTACACTTGCCAGGAAAGCACTTTTTCAACTGAACTAGCTCCTTGGCCCACTTTGTCAGTTTTAAAAAGTGTTAAAAGTGAGTTAAATTCAAGCACTCTGGTATGTAGGAGAAATAAAGACTTTTCCAAGTCATCTACATACATTTGCATGCATATGTATACAAATTAACCTACTAATATTTGTTCAAGTTATTGCTAGGACAGTATGTCTAAGTTATTCAAGGAAAACATTTAATCTGTCTACTTAGAGATGGCCTAGCGAACATCATCACATGCAGTGATAGTGGACCTAGAACATGAGAATCAAGACAATTTATTCTTGATCTTGACTGAGACTAAACAGAATATGTTATTCATAGAGAATTTTTACTGCATATTGAGTTTCACTTATCTTAATTATACCTGAATTATGTGACATCCATCTACTGATTATTGGGTTTGTCCCTTAAACAAATGTGTATTTCAAAAATGACTGTATGAGAAAGTACTACAGTCAAATAAGATGGATTCCCCAACTAGTCTCTTCTGAAAATTAATGAAAATTTTGCTTCCATATTCTTGAATAATAATAAAAGGTGAATGGAAAATAACATTTTCTGTTCAATTGTGGCCTACTATATTTGAGAAAGAGTTTATAAAAATTAATTTATGGCTAATATTTTTTCCTGATTTTCACCTGCTTTTTAACTGCTTTGATATGGATCATCTTATTCATTTTATATTGTGCCAAGTATGATTGATATAGGAGAGAATGTAGCTCTCCATCTGCCTGATTTCAGATAAACTGAGTTCAGATCTCCAGAAATCAATGATTGAATTCTTTGTAGCAGCAAAATCTATATGTATGAAATATTTATTAAAAAATACTATCTAAAGACAGGAGGGAATCCAAAAATTAGAATGACACTGAGGCCACTTCTCTAAGAATGTTTTATCAAGGCAAATCACAAACTGAGTCCAAAATGACAAGATGAATACATAATCAACCAACATATATTTACTTGGCTAATATTGATTCAATAGGGAAGCAGGTCAAATAGCATGAGTACATGGAAAGAAAAAAAGGCATTTTTGGCAAGGGATAGGTTCAGAGGTTCCAACCACTCATTCAAGGTGACTGATGCCTATCTGGACTTTAGTGAACCTGGAGATACTAATTTTAGTATGATTCCAATTACTGCTTATCCATTAGGGAGGCATGCAGCTCTGCTCATTACAATTTATCCTGAGGCCTGGTCTGAAGATGCGTCTCAAAGCACAACTTTGATGTCTTTATTCTTTGTTGTCTTCTCTGAGAGCCCAGTCCCTAGTTGACTGTATGTTAGCATCTGTCTTGGAAGGAGCTGGTTCCTGGGCTGTACAGGAAAGGTGGATGGTCCTGCAGAGTGAAGAATTAAATCCGAGGTCATGGCAAAACATCTGAAGTTCATTGCCAGGACTGTGATGGCACAAGATGGGAGCATGGAGGGTGCATACAGAACACTAAATAGAATCCTCACAATGGATGGACTCATTGAGGACGTTAAGTGACAAAGATACTATGAAAATCCTTGCCACTGTTGCCAGCAGGAAAGTTCTGAAACCCGCTGGCAGATCTACAACATGGAAACAGATCAAAAGGTCAACTTCTTGATGAGAAAAAATCACCCAGATCCACAGCCAGGCTGCTGAAGCCCGTGGTTAGGAGGCCCAAATCCAGTTTGCCTCCATATCTTCTTCCTTAAAACTCATTTTGCTACCTTTCTCTGTAATAATCTGTCACATATATGCAAAAAAATCTGTCTAACTTACAGTCACATGTACAAGTAATAAGATACAATTACTACATAAGCATGCCAGAGGACCACTGGGGAGGCATTCACAACACAATGTGTGCCACAAATCTTAGTGAAACATAGAAAACAAGCATAGAAAAAAAGAGAGAACACACTGGAGAAAATTATGTTGATTTTCTTTGTTGCCATTGTCACAAGAGTATTTACTACCAGTAAGCATTTATTGAAAATACACAGTATTTCCAATTAATTTTCTAGATGTTACTGTGGAAAATATATTGGTATGAATAACATGCTTTAAAATTTATATTTTACGTTTTGAGCCCTGTAAAGATTAATTAATAATAGTTTCTATGCTCTACTGCACTACTGCCATACATTTTTTAACTGAAGAAAGATAGATGAACTTGTTTTGTAAGACTTTAAGACAATCTTGAGTTATACTTTTAAAAATATTTTTTAATGTATTTGGTACAGGGTTTCACTATACAGCTTAGACTCTTAGTAGTCCTCCCCAGTGCTAGAATTACAAGTGTGCACCACCACACTCAATTTTTATGGCTGACTCAACAAGCCCAGGGTGGGCCTTCATAGCATGTGGACCTGGGGATGCAAATGGGATTCGTGCACTTGCCAAGCAGGCTCTTAGATCACTGAGCTATCTCACTGGCCCCTAAAAAATAAATAGTTTTAATGAGTGGATGAAATAAACAACAAGTTAAAGAAGCATGAAATAATGACCCAAGAAACCTTGATTGGAAATAGATGGCTAAGTGTTAATTGTAGGCTTGAACAAAGTCCTGATCAATCTGAACACACTCTCAATATGAAAATAATGTTAACAGGTTCATTGGGAAAATTTTACAGGAGAATATAGAAGCTGGTTAAATACAGAAGAGACAGCAAACAGAGTGCCTAAGAGTGATTTAACACAACTGCTTCCAATTTTTAATCCTGGAAAGACAGGAACTGTCTCTTAAATCTCTGTGTCAAAGAAAATGGTGACCATTCTTCTCCTTAGGCTTTTCAGATCTCATTTATATCCTAAACAGGAGCTGGAGGAAGTGGCAAATCAATGGTAAGAACGAGAAAATTCATGGGATCAAAGCTGACAGGAGCCTGGGCTGAAGGATCTAGAAAAGTGACTCATATACAACCTGTGAACTCCAGGAAGATGATCCTAAGTTAATTATGAACATTCATAGTTTTGGATTTTTTAAAAATTATTTACTTTTGCTTGATGCAGGGTCTTGCTGTACGGTTCAGACTCATACTGATCTTCCTGTTTCAGCCTCCCCAGGGCTGTAATTACACCAGGTTTCAGGGTCATCCCAGTGCACTCAGGGTTGGCATAGCGTGCAGTACCAGGGATCACATTCCAGTTCTTGTGCTTTCTAGGCAAGCACTTAGACCACTGAGCTATCTCCCGAGCTCAAGTTGTAGAGTTTTTGCTTTTCTTTTTTGAATTTTGTGCAGGGTCTCACTACACCCAGCTTGGACTTTTAGCGATCCTCCTGTTTTCAGCATCCCCTGGGATTACAGGCATGTGCCACCACATCCAGACTCAGTCACTGCCTTAGCACACTGGGGGTCAGGGCCGATGCAGCATGCAGTTCCAGTGATTGAATCCCGAACCCAGTGCTTGGCTAAGCATTTGCTTAGTCTGATGAGCTATCTCACCAGCCCTAAGTTGTGGATGTTTTAAAAAGGAAAAATTAGAAATTTTATCCTCATAAAACTAAAGGACAGAGTGAAACATTTTACTAGAAATATTCACTTGAACTCTGTAATATTGATGCACATCTAAATATAAAGAAGTATTACATGGTAACATATCATAAATCATAACTCAATAAAGTGAATATACAGTTTTATTTTATATGTGAATATTAACTTTGCACAACTTAAGGATACAAATTAATGCTAGATATCAAATTTCTTTTTCCCAATATGCCAATATGGAAATCTTACTTCTTAGTGAAATAATATATACAATTTTGACATTGGGAAAATGATTAAGTTTAGTTAAATTCATGACAGTGGAAATCTTACGACTGCTAAAATGGCCTTATATGATGAAAATACCAGTGTAGTCTCTCTCCTTTCTCTTCTTGTGCATAAGCTAAAGAAAGACCATGTGGAAACAGAGCAAGAAGATGTTTGTTTGCCAGCCAGGAATACAGCCCTCAGGACATCCTGAATCTGCAGACTTTGATCTTTAACTCCCTGGCCTTCAAAACTAAGAGGGAAGAGAAAAAAGAAAAAAGAAAAAGGAAAAAAAAACTGTCCTTTTAGTCACTCAGTCTATGTTTTTATAGTAGCAAAAATGGACTCTGAGATGCACTTAAAAGAGAATGTAAATTTGTATTAATTTTAAATTTAATTTGTGTAACTTTGTCTTGGTTACTCTTTTCCTGTTGGTGGGACAAATATCTGACACCCAAAACGAAGAAAGGAAAAGTTTATTTAGCGCACACCTGCTGGAGTTTCAGTCCATACTCAGCTGGCTCCAAGGCAGAGCAGCACATGGCCGAGAGCAGTGTTTCATGGCAGTGGCAAAGAGCAGAGAGCAAAGGGAGGAGAAGCAGCAGCGGTGGCAAGTGAGAGCAACTCTGTCTCCCCTAAGTTGTATTCAGTCTATCTGCCCCAGGCGGGGTGTACTACTAAAACCCATAATCCCAGCAGTAATAAAATCCATAATCCCAGGCTTGACCATGAATTAATCTTAAACACTAGAAGTCTCAGCCCCATAGCTTCATGAGATATTGGGGGGAAAACTAGACACAAACCGTAACAAACTTTATGTCAGATATGTTTAATCATTTTTGTGTTGATGAAAATGCTCAACTTTGAACTGCCTTATATATTATTTAATATGTGGATGAGCCTGTTGACCACTGTAAAATTTAACTGGTAAGACTGAAATGCTGAGTTGTAAATTTTTTCTTAGATCAGTTACATAAATCATAAAGAATCACATATAACTTTTGCAAAACCAAAATAAAAACAAGGCTTATATAATTATATTACCACCCCCATTTCTGTTTTCAGCTCAAGAGAAAAAAATACATCTTATTTCCCATAATTATGTCTTCTAGTTTTCTTTTTGACTCCATGCAATGACTGACACCTTAATTCCTACCGTTTATTCATTTCATATCCAAATCTGGGCCAGGATCTTGTACTTTTCCATAGCTTTTGTGTACCTGAAGTTTCAGCTTGTCAGATTATTATTCCTCTATTTTGTGCATGTTATTTTAGATCTTCAAATGAACCAAACTCAGCAACACACTATTTTAAGGACTTTATTCCTGCCAACCTCTTTACCAAAACATATATCCTTCTGCTTAAGACCTCCGTGGAGTTGTTATTCTGGTACTTCCTTTGATGGCTTTACTGGGTTGTTTACACTATTTTTGGATTCTATGTCATCTTTCTGGTTTACTCACTTGTTTTTCCACAAGTATCATGTAGGATATTTTCAGGAAAGCCATGCTGGGACACAGCTTTCGAAATCCATCAAGTACAAAAATGCCTCTTTATTTTTCTCATGTTTGACTAATGTTTTGAGTAAATATAATTGTGTTTCTTCTTATGGTTGGAGATGTTGATTCATTGTTTTCATTCATCTAAGCATTTTAATGATTTGGATGATACTCTGGTTCATACTGATTTGTTGCTGAGTAATCACTGATTAATCTTATTTTCTGAGGAAATTTTTTTCTGCAATTTGCCTTGCTATACTGTTCTTAATTTCATATGAGTCATAAAAATGTCTTTCAGTGTGAAATTTGGTATTTATATTATTCAAGAACATTTTTCATTCAAATTGATATGTAATTCCCTCTGTTATTTTTAGATTACTTTTTCTTTCAAATTCTATTATCTTGGAGTAATTTTTTTGGTTATAGATTTAAAATATATTTTCCTTTTTGAATGGCTGAATTTTAGGAGACCTGGGTAGCTAGTGCATACCTTGTATTCTCTCTACTTACTATTTTAATTAAATACTGTTATCTTATGATTACTGTTTCATCATAATATCATGCACTGAATTATGGCTGTAAGGTTTTAAAGTTCTTCCTAAGAATTGTAAAGGCTTTGGTTTGACTTTTGGCTTGTTTATAAATATAAACACTTCATGAGCACATGTGGTTTGGGTTGGATTTTTGTTTTAATTTCAGAACTTCACACCAATCGTTGATTTTTGTGAACACTGATTTTCAGGACAGCTTTGGTAGCAGGAAGAACTAAGAGCCATGTGTATACTACCAGACTTGCTAAACCTCTGGCTTTCCTCCAAGAGGCAAGCAAGAGCCAGCCCTTCTTCACCCTTCTTCTTCACCCCAAAGAGATGCTTCTGCACACCAAGGCATGTATTGGACAGCATGCTCCCCAAAGGGGCTGCCAATTACACAAGAAACTCACCTTTCTTTCTAGAGTCAGATTCCAGGTTCTTCTCATCTTGAACAAATAACTTAATGAAAGGAGCAAAAAAAAAAAAAAAGTGGCAAAACTTATTCAAGGAAGTAAAATTGAACAGGGAGGGAGGAACTGGCTCTGCAATGTGAGGTCAGGCTGAGTAAGAGGAGAAAGAGCAGTGAAAGGAGGGACACAGGTCAAGCCCCCGGCAAGGTCAGGAGAGCAAGTGCTTTTGGTCTCTGTGTCTTCATGAAGCCCAAATCTCCAGAAAACCCTGGGATAACTTCCACACATGGGTTCTGAGAGGCGATGAGGGATCTCAGGACTCAGGATGACATAAGTCTAGATCATCCTACTGAAAACCTACTTGAGTGCTCGGGAGAACTCCACGTTCATTCCTTCTGGACTGTTCTCCATATATGTTGTGGGATCTTGTAGTTAACAGACCATGCCTACTACTTCCACACTCAGCTTTGCTGTGCCCTAATCTCCTGGATTGGGCACACATTCTTTGTTTCTAGCCTCCCACAGAAAATTATTTCATTGTTTACTTAAACCTTAAGAATCTTCCTCAGTAATCCAGTATGAAATTTTTCTGTGTATTAGAGGGGAGGCCAGATGTGGCGGCAACTCAGAATGCATATTCTGTCCATGGAGAATTTCTGGCTTTGAGAAATGACAGACAGAAGTGATCAGGTATATATTTGAAACTTCACTAAGGACAGAAAAATGTTTAACTCCCTACATTTGAGGGTCCTTCCCTACAGATTACATGAAGTAGATCAGACACAGAAGCATAAATATCATATAGTTTCTTCTAAGTAACTCAAATATAAATAAAGAATAAGACGAAAATCTATAATAGGCAGTAAGAAGATAACTCTGTCTCAAATGGGTAGAGAATGAAACCAATGGAGGGAATTGGGGGAGGGAAGGGCAAAAGGTTGAAAAAGGAATTAAGATGTGATCTATTCCAGTATCAACTCTACCCAAGGATGTAGACATTATTTATTACAAAAATTGATGTTGATCAATTTCAATCTCAAAATATATGTAGTTTATGATAGACATTGTGTAAAAGTAAATACTACTACTTTTCTTTAAACAATTCAAGAGAGATGGAGGAAGTCTTTTGAAAAGGAAAGAATAACCTGTGATTCATTACCTTGATAGTGGACTGAGAACAATGTAGTCAACATAGCGTACAAAGTAAAGGTGTGGATAAGAATCTAAGGTTACTTAATGAATATTATTCTAAGGGAAAAATGGCAAAATGTGCTTCTGCCTTATCTTTCCTCCTTTGCAAAACATTGAATTGTAAGACAACTCTTACCAAATGTTCTGAGTGGAGGAATTTTTCTTCTCTTATGGTTGGCTCAGATTCTCCTGGGGGAGGGGCTGGCATAGCATGTGGTGTCAGGGATCTGACCAGGTCCTTGTGGTCACCTAAGCTTGCCTTAGCAGGTGCTCTCGACCTAGAGCTATCTCACCAGATCGAGGAAAGATCTTGGATAACAGCAGACAGACATTTAGAAGGCATTCTGGATGAGAGATGATATAGTCATGACAGACATAGAAGTTCAAATATTAGAGAAAACACTGTACTAGCCATGTGAACTACTCATTTCCCATAGCAAAGTGATTTAGTAAAGTGTTTTAACACACTGATCTAGTCAGCACATTTCAAGAATTAGTATATGAAAAACGTCATTGTTCTAGATCACAGAAGATTATCATTGCCAAAACTACATGGTGTGGCCAGTTCTGCCCAATTTTTCAATCCTCTTATGCAGTTGTACATTGCAACTTATCAAATTACAATTATTGTAGCAGATTTCTAACAAGTAGTCATCTTCTTATACCCAGCTGAAGTAAATTACTTGAGTGGTGCTGGTGCTGGGAGACCCACTCAAGGCTTGTGGCCAGCAGCATAAAGGCAGAGCTGGGGAAGCTGCTGAAACACTTAGGGATGCTGTCTGGAGAAGCTGCTGGATCTGCTGGAAGGTGCTAGCTCTCTTGGGCTGTTCTGCTGGAGGACCTTGTCATGCTGGCTTTCTTCAGGAGGTTTGGAGAAGCTTAGGTCTTCATCGTAAGCAAAAGTCCTGACTCTGAAGTGGAAGATGGAGCACCGCTCAGCCTCATGAAGCTCGTCACATTGGCTTTCCTGATGGGAACTTGGCTCTCCTCATCACTGGAGGAAGTTGGGAACTCACTGTTGCTGAGGACAGCCATGGTATTTTGGAGGAACTCTGGTGCTTCTCTTGAACATTGCTTCCTAGCTCTAGTTCACATTCCTCAGCTTGCAAGCACAGATCCTTCATCCCACTGGTATAGACCTCCTAATTTCCACCACTGACCTTTGGGCCATTCCAGCACATATCCGTCTGTGTCTGGATGAGGCTTTGTTGTGTGCTCTAGGGCTTGGGGGAGGCATTATTATGAGTTCTAAGTTTCTACATGGACTCATGTAAGATATTAGAATCTAGGCCCTCAGCTGGAATCTTTAGTATTTATGTGTATGGCCAGATTTCCTGCACTCCGTGTATGATTCTTGAGTGGTTACATATAAACTACTATTATAAAACATACCTGGACTATATCATTGGCCTTGCAAAATCCCAAACCATGACACCATTATTCTAGCAGGCCATAAAGTCTTTGAGTATCTCATCAACAGTCTCCCTTCACTTTCTTCTTGGCACATTTTGACCATAATGAGATACTGATAAAGGCAGAAAAAAATTCTCAGAGAGAGCCTGTCTTATCTTCTACTGCACATATGTAGTAATGCAAAAACCACAAAGGACACAAAGAGAAATGGGGCACAGGAAGAAACCGATGTAGGATACAGGAGAAACAAACACAATGAGTTATCATTAAGGGGAAGATGTATAGGATACTAAAATTACAAGATAATTGATGAAAGAAAATATTCATACAAAGTTGACAAAAAATAAAAATAATATTTAAAATGAATTATTAATAGCAAAACTAAATAGAATTGCAGTCTAATTCAAAAGAGTAAAACTAAGTAATTGTATAGTGTTATTAGTGTAGAAAATATAATAGTTGGAAAAATACACTACTATTCTTGTGTAAAAAGTATGTCAAAGAGCATTAAGAATGATAAAAATAAAGCACAAACCCACAAAAATCTCATATGCCATTAACAGAAGACTACACAAACTGCCAGAACTCAATAAACTAATTTGGATAAATATAACCAATGCCCCCCAAAAGTTAGTCTGCTGTGCTGTATTGGTTCAGTTTTCATCATGGTTGTGAGGTGATGACTGATTGTAAGCTGGATGCATATAATGTTCACTAGGATTTCTAGGCTTTCTCTGTGTGGTTTTGATACCCAGATTTCTTGCTGAAGCTTAGTCTAATGATTTCTTTGTTCAGAGATGAAACAGCGTAACTTCTATGGAAATAAGTGTGGAGATTCCTCCAAAAGCTAGTGCTGTAGGTCCCATTCAACCCAGTTGTTCCCCTCTGGTGTCTTGCCAAATGAACTGAAAATATCATATTCCAGCAATATATCTGCAGCCATGCTTATAGCAGAACAATTTGTCACAGCTAGATCTTAGAAACCATCCAAATGCCCATCAACTGAGGAATGGTTACAAAAGATGTGGAATTTCTATAAATGGAGTATTTCTCTGCTATAAAAGAATGATAATTTGAGGCCTTTATAGGTCAATCAATGCACTAGACACCCCACTCTTAAGTGAAATAAATCAGACCTACATGTGCAAACACCATATTATCTCACTAGCATAAGAACCTGAAAACATAGATAAACCTTTAAAGTACAATAAATACTGTGAAAGGTGATGGACGTGTTTAATGGGAAGAAAAAGTGGGATGAGGGAAACAACAAAAGAAAGGGGAGAAGAGCTATATTTATGTATATAAGTAGCATAGCTTGGATAACTGCTGATTTCTGCTGGTGTACAAAGGGGAGTAGTTCCTGCTTTATAATTTCTCTTGTCTTTTTAAAAATTTGTTATAACATTTGCTCCTGTTTTGTATGCTTATGTCTAGTAATCTAAACAACCAATCTGAAGACATAATGTCATGCAGTTAACCATTGTGAAATTCCTATTGTTTTGTTTTGTGAAGTTCTGTGACACTTCTAATGTCTTTTTGTTGTTTATTGTTGTCATTCTTTGTTTACTAGTTTGTGTTCCCTTGGGATAAAAAATTCTGTTGTTTGAGAGAGAGAGAGAGAGAGAGAGAGAGAGAGAGAGAGAGAGAGAGAAGGTCCAGAGGCTTCTGGAGCCCTAAAATCTGCATGGGCATACTCTATATTTATCGACATTTATAGGTCATAGAGAGTTAGAATTCCAAACCTGATACAGGATCTGGGATATTGTATGTCAGAGGTTTATGAGAATAGATCCAAAGTCATATGAAAAAGGCCATGGACACACATAAAGGTGGGGGAAATGGGACTATGTGCTTAACATATCTTCCATCAAAAATGTAGTAAATATGGAGGAACATAAATATTCATTGATTGTGATAAAGTGATGTATGTTCTTATAAATGCAAATATATGCATCTGGATGTCTTATGTAATGGACTGAATTTTAGTACTACAAGCTGCAGAGTTAAGATTAGAGGAAGTGTGCTATATTCTCAACCTTTCAAAATAACTCAATACGTTTTGCACCAATGTGCATAATAAGAGAATTATAAAGATATTATTTAGTTATATCTGGTAAACATAGGAGAAATTTAAAGATGAATGGAGAATACTTCCTTCAATGCTGAGGTTGAAAAGCAGAAATGTGGGATGGTTAAATTTAGTATATGGTACACTTCTTGATTATTTGAATTTATCTTCACTTATAACTTACAAGTGAATAATGTTTTTAGCAGAATAGCCTATCGTCTTGAGAACCGAGGTAGGAAAAATATGCCACGTGTTGGCTACTGTGACTATCTGCCTAAATGAGAGAATAGAGCTGTAGTTTGAGGGAAAGTTAGGTCAAGTGAACACTTGCTTTCAGATGAGAAACGTTTTCCACCCCCCAAATGGCATATTCATGAGATGGCATATGCCTTGTCTGATCCTGCTCATTATGCTTTTCATAGAGTGTGTGACAAGACAGTGGGCATTTTTATAGATATTCATAAGGGACGTGTTGTGTAATTTTCCTTCTCATTGCTTCTGACATTCTATTCATCTATTCCAAGTGTGGACAAAAGTGAGATGAATACCCTTTTGCCATTCTTGTGGATTTTTCTGATATTCAAAAATGGGGAAAAAACCTAGCACTTATGATATAGGATGTTAAATTCTAAAATGCAAAATACCCTTCAGTCCCTTTCTAATTTTCTTAAATTTTCTCCTTTTGAAATATAATTTTCTGCCGTAATTATCTGACTCAAGTGTTGATATAAACAAGAAGCTTAATACTTCCCATAAATGCGCTAGTTACACTTTTCCAAAGAGATGGTTTCCAATTCTAAGAGTTTTATACACAAGCTGATAAAAATAAAATGTGTACTCAAATAACAGAAGTTCTTACAGTAAAAGACACATTCAATGCATGTACCTGTTATTCTTGTGTTAAATTTTCTACTTATATATTTCTACTAATATCTTTATAATCCAGGACACTATTTCTGATTCATGACTGAAAGTCAATACAGTTATGTTTGTTTAAATTCTAAAACATAATTAACCAGATTCTTATCAATAAATACAGTAGTTCATTGCTATGGGGTCAGTTGAGCTCAAATTCTCAAATCCTTATGTCAAAACACAAATCCACACTAGCTTGGAAAGTAACTTCATTTGAAGGCAAAACCTCTGAAGATGTGGTTATGTTAAATTGGCATGTTCATGATTCTAATACTTTCCATAAATGTGTCAGTTACACTGTTCCAAGGAGATGGTTTCAAGTTCTAAGAGTTTTATACACAAGCTGATGAAAATAAAATGTGTACTCAAATAACAGAAGTTCTTACAGTAAAAGAGACTCCATTAATGCCCTGGAAAAATGTCCCTTCTCTACAAATACACTTATCTTTTGTTCTTTCTTTACATCTTTTGAAAAAATTCTGAAGGACCTCTTTCCTCTGTGTCCACAATATGTGAGGAAAACTCAGTGAATTTTGTTATTGTGTTCCATCCAGTGGAACGGCAGCTTTTCAACACACTGTGCTGTTTCTGCCTTCACTTTATCCACCAGATCTACCACTTAAAGATTCTGTTTCTTATCTAACATCAAATTGCCTATGAAAAGTAAATTTTTGAATCAATTTTGGGCACATAACATAATTAAGACATTCATTAAAGATGATTTCCAGAACTCCTTCTGAAAGAGCCAATAAAGATTGTACACTTTGTTACACTCTAGAAGATGTATTTTGGAGGAGATTAATAGAGATTAATGGCAATGTGTCCTTTAACATTATAAATTTTAAAAATAAACACTCACTGTACTTTTTGATCATGCCTCATTGATGTTGTTATTCTTTGAAAGACTGGCACCATTATAAACATGGTATATAGCCTTCCCATTCACTTGACATAAATTAATAAAAAAAACCCAATTAATTCAGGTAAATGGCATTATGTATCTAAAGACATCAGAATACAACTCTTATTTATGTCACCACATTCATAACATCTAAAATGATAAAGATGCATTTTTCTCTTTCTTTGGATAACAAGTTAATTTTATTTGGCTGACTTCAGCATTTTTTAGCTTTCTACTTATATCTTTTTTTTTTTTTTTTTTTTTTAGAACTGGGGATTGAACTCAGGTCCTTGTGCTTGCCAGGGAAGCATTTATTCCACTGAGCCATCTCCCCAGCCCCTACTTATATCTTTATAATCCCGGACATTATTTCTGATTCATGACTGAAAGTCAATGCAGTTATGTTTGTTTTAATTCTGAAACATAATCAACCAGATTCTTGTAAATAAATACAATAGTTCATTGCTATGGGGTGAATTGAGCTCCAACTCTCAAATCTTCATGTCAAAGCACAAATCCACAGTAGCTTGAAAAGTAACTTCATTTGAAGACAAAATCTCTGAAGATGTTATGTTAAATTGGTATGTTTCGGGTGGGCCCCAATCTAGTTTGAAGAGAAGCATCTTTGCAAGGAGAGGAAAATTTAACATAAGAATAACAGGTACATGTATGAAAAGAATTCCCATATGACAATATGGTGGGAAGCTTGCTACCTCAAAAAGGAGAGTCTTCAGGGAAAACAAAACATCCTACACCGCATTCTCAGCCTACAAAAGAATAAGAAACTTGTAGGTTACAGAAGAATAAGATAAGTTTCTGTCATTTAAGCCAACTGGCCTCTGTTGTTTTATCAGAATAACTCAATCAAAGCAACACGCACCAAGAGAACACCTGGCAACTAGGTTTTGTTAGGGGCCTGTACATCACAAACGCGGGCCCGCCAACTGCCACAGAACTTTCTGATGATTACAGATTCACTTAGCCCTAAACAAGAAGAAGACACTTGGAAAGGAATCTAGAGTAGACACCCAGAATAAGCTCCTGTGTTCACATATAAAAATGTTAAGAAAACAAAAATAATTTCATGCAATATATCTTGACCTTAATGTTTTGAATAAGAAGTTCAATTGAAGTTTCAAAAGCTCATCAGGAGATTTTCCGACATTGAGTAATGATCAGAAGTTTATTTTTAAGCTGCATTTTGCAGGACTTGTTTTTTTTCTTTTTCATAGTACAGTTTCTTGCATTAGTCAATGTCAGATGATTTTATTTTTATTATTTAGCTAAAAATGGAAACAAAAGGACAATATTGATAATCACAGGATTGTATTTCTTTCTTTTTTTTTGAAAATGACACCTTGGTGTTACAGTCACATTCATTTTACAAAACCATTGTCCCAAATGGTATTTAAGATTTAGTAACTATTCAATGAAATTTTGTTGCAAGGGCAAAATACTACAGAGAAATCTCTCCCAGTCAGCCATATCTCTGTATGAAGAACAGAAAAAGTATTTGGCACTTTATAAAAGTGGGAAAGGAAAGTTACTCCTACCACCTAAACCACATGTGGTGTGGGCAACACAGGGCTTTCAAGAATGGCTGAACAGAAAATAAGGAATACACACAATTCTCCTGGCATTGTTACACACTCCTCGGTAGTCCTTGGTATCCTTTGTTTTTGCACTAAAATTTCTCCTTCCTAATTATCTTATTGAGACACCTGCCCTTCGTTCCGTAGAGGGAAATGTTTCTATACTAGGATGTTGTTTTTAGTGCCTGAACAATACGTGTGCATGCTGGCTTTGGACAGCGTAACTATGCTGCTGCCAAACCAGTATTTTTACTATTCAGGTTCACAGTGTTTGTCTATTTGATTCTGTTTCTTTATTTTTGTTTATTTTGAGGGCTTAACACAGGAAGAAAGGAATGTCTGTAAGAGACATACTCTAGATTATATAGCAACTTAATTTAAGCGCTATGAGCAGACAGGCGTTTTACTAGGTACCAAGCAGACAATAAGCAATAGGGATATTTCCCTGCCTTTAAATACACTCAGCTGGAAGGCAAACGGAAAACATATCAACTCAATGTCCATTTATTCAAAATTCACAAGTTTTGTAAAAAGTCTGAACTTATTTTTATTTTTGTTTATTAGATGTTACTTCAGAAATAGTTTAAATCTTATTAACTTGACCATAAGCGATTTAGAATGTGTAAAAATAAATCTCCAATTTCCAGTGTCAGATTAGTTATGAACATTCCTTTACATGTTATCCATTAAATGAAACATGCAACTAATTTTTTATGTCCTGCGACTCACGCCTTACATCTCAGCAGTCGGTGTTAAGTTCAATGTTTAGACTGCACAGCTCCTCGGGCCGTTCACACGTAACATTTTAGTCAATTTTGAATCACTGCAATACTGAGAACAAATAAAAGTAAATCATGAGCTATACAGCCTTAAATTCCACTCTGCTGAGTGTCGTCCAAGCATCGCTAGCATACTGTCATCTAGCCTCTGCTTGAATGTACCCCAAGTCGTAAATTCTCCACAATATGCAGCAGATCATTAAATCAATGAGCAATTGTAATATTTAGAAGATGCCCCTTGATTGAGTTGAAAACTGCTTCCTTTTCATTTGCAGGTTCCTAGTTCTGCCTTACAAAGCAGTGTTTTCCTTTAAATTCTGCCACTTTCTTATTTAAAGCAATATACCTGCTTTGCCTCCTGTAATTTGGGAAAGGGATTTCATACACCTCCACTTTTATCTCTTGCTCTCTCTCTCTCCCCTTCCCTTTTGCTCTCCTCTTTCACTTTTCCTTCTTGTTTCCTTAACTTATGCCTAGTCTGCATACTGTCCTCATTATCCAGCTTCAGAATGAAAAGCTGTGATGGTGTAGCAGTAGCTGGAAGGCTCATTGTGGCTACTTGAGCAGAAAATTACCACCAAAGCAGGAAATCAGCGCAGCGTCATGGGACCCAAAACAGAGTTTGGGTCAGGAACATAGCGGGAAGATTTCCTGCAGAGAATATTTATATTTGGCAATTGATTTTTTCATTTTATTGAGAAACAAATACCAATGAGGCACTTTCCAAGCTGATTAATAGGACATTTTCAATAATTAATACATTGCACATTGT
>NDGN011448031.1:0-11491 GCA_002564285.1 Tympanoctomys barrerae
GCCTTTTACAGCTCAGCATATTAATATGGCTTTACTTTTTAATACCTTGTTTTTATACTTTTTGGCTGGATGGTTAAGACCAAGATAAAGCAAGACTTGGTCAAGCAATGGCCGTGACTCATCCACATGGCTGACACTGACAAAGGATCTGCAAAGTACGGTACAGGGTTTCAGGGTAAATCCCGAGGGGATTTGACTGACCTCGTCAAATACAAAAGTTACATTTCTTATTATATAAATCTTGCTTTATCTCAGTCTTAACCATCCAGCAGTGTTCATAATTACTAGCAAACAGTCTGATATAAATTACACTAGAATTAGCAGAAACTGGAGCTCAATCTTTTGGTTTAGATACTGCCTATAAACTGACAACCCTCAAATGTAGGTCTATAGTATCAGACTTCCTAATGTCCACATTTGTTTATCTATTATCTCCTAAAAGTTCAAATAGGGATTTCAAACTATATGTGAACTGAAATAATCTCTCAATTACTTATTTCTCTTACAAAAATTATTCCTCTCAAAGTCTTTCCACCATAATAAATGTACCTGTGTTGTTCACATCAAAAATCAAAGACATCATTGACCTCTTCCTTTCTCCACATTCTATATCAAATCCATCAGCAAATTCTTGAAGACATAACCAGAATGCAACATATCTCAAAAAAAATAGTTTGTCTGAGATGTGCATAACAATAAAATAGTTATGAGAGATATGGATTAGGGATACAGATGAAACAAGATCCATCATAAACTGATAATCATTGTATTTAGATGATAACTTTATGGTTGTGTTACTCTATTTGCTGTTTTATGTTTGAAGTAAGTGGTTCTATCTTTTCTTGTATTATACCAGTATGCAGGTAGTAAACTAGTTCTCACCACCCTAGTCCAAGTCCATATTGTCTTGCTTGGATTATTGAAATAGCCTCCTTACTGGTTATATGGTTTCATCCCTGTCCTGCATTGGTTATTCTCAATTCAGCTGCCAGATCAAAGCAGTCATTAAACATTAAGTCACATTATGTCACTTTCAGCTCAAAATCCACCAAAGGCTGACATTTTTTTTTAAATGCCTCACAAGTTATAAGGTTTGTTGTTGCCTGCCTTTATCTTATTATCTCTACTATTCTCACAGTTGTCTTACAGAACATCCCAGAATATGGGTTTTTCTGATATTGCAACATGATTAGATTCAAATCATATACATGGCAAAAAATTCGCTGACGTGACTGATGTGCATCTTAGTATTTTACACCAGGAAGCACATGCTATCTATTCATCCCATGCCTGGTGGGGTTAAATTTGGTCACATTGTTAAGGAGATTTTCACCATGTCTCTGTGCTTAAAGTGCCATTCCCCACCCCCAGATACTATAATCTGTGCAAATATCTTGATTTCCAACTAACTGCCACCCACTGGTCTTGGCATCCGTGGGTGAGCTGTCTATTATGACAGTTTCTATAGAACTGCGGCTTCCCCATATTTATTGGTTGGTATTATATATAAGGAAATGCTCCTCTATCCTGGTGGAAAAAGTTGTAGGGGTTGAAGTTAATGTTGGCCTCTCTAAGATCTGCGTAATGAACTCTGGGGAAGGGTGAAACAATGTAAGAAAGAGGAACCACCAACACTACGATCAAAGCAGATGATAGAAGAAATGGCAAGCGTCAACTTCTGGGATGGAACCAGCCTAGAGCACTCAGGGGCAGACAAGGTCAGTGAGCCCAGAGCACAGGCAACCCAAGGAAGGTGGGAGACAATGTCAAAGAGGTGACTAGTGAATGTCATGAGGACCTTCTCATGAGGCCACGGGGGGTTGGCTTCATCCTGAGAACAGCAGGACAGTAACAAAGACGTGAGCACAGAAGTGATGTGATCTGATTTGCCTTTTTAAACAAATTTTCTTAACATTCTTTCCCTCCCAGGTTGAAAAAGTTGAACAAGTCGGACAGTATATTTGCTTAAAGGGGTCATGTGACAAAGCATTCTTTTTCATAATTAGTGGTACTATACTCTGACACCAACTTTACATAAGGCGATTCTGTAATAACTAAAAACTGCAATTCCACGACTGGGAATTTATCTTACATATGTGCAGCATGACAATGTTAGGCACTGCAGCATTATTTATAATAGTAAAATACTGGCGACAATATAAGTGGGCACCAGCAGGGTGCTAATGAAATATGTTATAGTTCATCTTCGCTGTGAAACATTATACAATTGGGAAAAATGAGAATGTTCTTGACTTATTAACACGGAATAACTTTTAAGAAGTAATAAATGACAAAATTAAGGTACAGAACAGTGGGTCTACTACACTACCATTTAAGGTAGCATACATGTATCTAATTGGTTGTGTGGTCACAAGCTGCAACTTAAAAAAGATGCAGGGCAACTGGCAAGATTGATCGTCTCTGAGGAAGGAATGAGAGACTGTAATGACTACTCCATCAGACTTCTTAAATTTTATTCTATCTCTACATATTTCCTATTCAAAAACAGGATGAAAATTAAAAGACCTGTTGGCATCTTTGTGGAAGAAAACAGAACCCACAGGCCATTTGGGAGGTCCACATGGTCTCACAGAGTTGCAGTGGCAAAGGAAAAGGCTCTGTATTCTCCTCAGCCATTTGAGTCCCTTCTGCTCCAAAATCCCAGAGTCTTCCTGCCCGTGAGGTTCTTTCTAAAGAAGAAGCCATCTCGGTTAAATCGCCTTGCAGTCCTAGAGAAGGGCCTCTCCAAGTCCACTTGGCTAGAGAGTAATGAGTGGGCAAGAGACTTTGGTCTTTGAGTCTTGCCTCACCACCAACCCTGTACTAATTCCTACTCTCCAAACCAAGTCCCACCTTGCTCCTTCTGCACCCTCCAGGGCTCCTCATTTCCCAGGGCGTCCTTCTCACCTGCTGCCCTGCTCTGCTGTGAAGCCCAGGGATCTCTTCCCACCTACTCTTTGAGATCTCCTTCTCCACATGCAAGGGCACAGGAAGCTAAGTTCTCTCTCAAGAACCACTTCTTACTGCTTCAGCCTGAGTAAGCTCCGCAGGTGACCCCTCAAGCCCCTAGCTTCTCTCTCACACCCAGTAACATCCTTTCCCATCGATGGTCTCAAAACTTGCGTGCTCTATGTCTTCATTCCTTTGAGTATTTTTGCTAATTAATCTAATTAATACTAATTCTGCCTTCCATCTGCTGCAGCATGTCCATTTCATCATTGCCCTAGGTACACAGGCAGCACAAACTGCCTCCTTTCAGATCTGTGACACATGGGTGACTGGTACTCCCAGCTATGCCACCAGCTCTCCATCCAGAAACCCAGAATAGGACCAGGTTCTCCAAGTTCAAAACTGGTCATGCCCACCCCCATTCTAGGTATTTCCACCTATGCTAACATTCATGCTAAGTCAGTGAGCCAATCCTCCATCCCATGGATATTTACCTGTGAACCAGAGTCTCTAGGAGGCACTAAGGACAATAATATCCCTGGCAGGCTAAGTGGAACTTTCTCTGGGGTTGGCTTTCCTCTTATTTCAAAGACACTGAACTCAACATCTGTCTTTTTTTATGGATTATTGCAGGGTAGACAGCTCATAGAGCTGAAGTAAGAGCTTGTACTCTAGGAGGCTTCCCGTGTACACTTGGCTTGCTCACCACATTGTGATCCCAGTGACATTGTGCACAACTATGAAGGAAAGTAGAGTGGAAAGAATCAGGGCCAGCCGGCAGAAAACCACAAACCTCACAACGGAAATGGTTCGTTACATGCTCATGGGGTATGGGCTCTAGGCCCTACTGCCACCTTCTCATGGTTAGCCCTTTATGAAGGTATTCAAAATAACACAGGCAAACACACATAACAAATTCTGATCAGTAACTCAGCATGATACATTCTTTTACTTTTGAGAACCCAGGACCTCTTGCATGCCAGGCAAGCACTGTACTACTGAGCTACATGCTACACCTCCAAGCCCCACATTCATGATGTGTTTCATATGTTGTCTTTCAATAGCGATGCATACTTTAGTGTTTTGTGCAACACTGCACCCTGCAAGATACACTAATGCAGCAGTTCTACCTAATCATTACAACACCTCTGTAGTGAGCTGCCTCAAATAATTTGTCTCTCACTTGTATTGAATAAACTTGTCTTAGAGCACATCCCAGAATAACAACCCTCAAGATGACTCAATTTGGAAAGATGAATAAATGAACATTAGACATACTCTTAAACTTTGTGCCATCTTGTATCATATGAAGCACTATTGCAACTGTTGTATGTTGTTTCTGGTGATTCCCTCTTATCATTTACAGCCCAGGAAGGGAAGCCAATATTTACCTGAAGTCATCTGCCCAAAGGGTTTTCTATCCAAAATACTAGGAACCATATTGCCATTCATTCCTCCTCTGGTGTATGACACCAGGAAAGCCTCCATCACTACCCAAATGATTTCTCAGGTCAGATAACCAACTTAATTTTATTTTGTTAACATGGGACCTTACTATGAGCAATCTCTAGTTGGCCTAGTCTGTTGGTACTTAGAGCAAGTGCTCAGTCTAAAGCAATGTCTGGCACACCGGCTATACCCAAGACCACCTATCTATCTCAGTGAACCTTTCTGCATTCCAAATCATTCTGGACTTCTCTGTAGAAACTGCTATCAGAGTTAATTTATGAAACACACACACAGAGCACTCTTACTGCTTCATTTCCACCTTTATTGCCAACACCAAAACAGCACCTTATATGGTAATCAGCTGAGTAACTCATGGCTGTTTCAACAATCTGTTCTCTGACCTAGCGAAGAATTAAAGGTGCCCCCCAGCCAGTCTCCAGCAATGCTCTCAAACAACAGCTTTGCTAGACCAAGCAAGCATCTGTGTGAAGATGCAGGTCAACTCTGCTGCTATAGAAACAGGCAGTTTCTTTATTTTGGGGCAGACCTTCAGCACTCTCGGTTCTCTGGCCACCCACCCACTTCTCTTCACTCAGTTCCTTAAAATCCCTGATAGATGTTAGTTGATGATAACGGATTGTCAGATTTTCAGGCAGAAGCAAGCAAGATGAGGTGAGAGGTGGATGACATCTCCCTCTCCAGGCTAGAAAATATGCCAAATGAGAGTCAAGAAAACCCACAGCAGCACTGGCAAGCAGCACCACCAGTATAGATACACACACTCAGGAGGAATGGCCTACCCTGCTCTCGCACCCCTTCTCAGAGCCTAAAGAGGACCCAGAACCAGAAAGGCAATTAAGTATTCTTAAGGGTGTGCCAGGTCTCCAAGACTCCTTCTCCCTCCAGGTCAGAGCTAGAGAATATAGCAATGACTCCAATCTTTTAAGAGCTTTGTTGGATGACAGCCAATGTTCAGCCCTGTCTGTCTATAATTTTCTTTAAAGCTTGCATGCTTCGTCCATCAGGGAGCACTCAGTTGCCCCTCTCCTTGTCTGATGATTAAGCTTAAGTAGAGATGTCATTTTCTTCCCCAACACATACCTGTTTCTTGAGTGGG
The DNA here is from genome assembly GCA_002564285.1 of Tympanoctomys barrerae. Classification (NCBI taxonomy): domain Eukaryota; kingdom Metazoa; phylum Chordata; class Mammalia; order Rodentia; family Octodontidae; genus Tympanoctomys; species Tympanoctomys barrerae. The sequence continues at coordinate 5,516 of NDGN011448031.1, forward strand.
GATTTCTTTTCAATTTGCCAACCAAAAAGAATTAACTACCCACTTCCTTTTGACTCACAGTCTGAGATATATTTGGATGTGGAGTTGAGTGGACTTGCTTAGAAATTCTTTCAAAGAGACTGAGTATGATCTAAATGGATAATAGATTTCTACCCCATCTGCCAAAAGCCATCCCAAAGAGAGCTGATTGTGTCTAATAAATGCTGGTAATTACACAGCCCAAGCACAGATCCTTTCAGACATGAAGTCAGAGGGCTTCTTCTGTCCTGCCTGCCCAGACCAGCTGATGTGAGCACAATCACAAAGGAGCCCTGGAAAATACCGCAGCCCAGGTAAACAGGTCCTGTGAGAGGGCTTCATATTCTGCAGAGAAATCACCTAACCCGGGAAGCTTCAGAACTAAGCAAATTCCACCTTGAACATATGAGACTAAACTAAGAGTTCATCAAGTCATTCCCTATTCCAGAATCTCCCTCTTTCTTACTTTTATGTCCTGCTTTACCCAGTCCCCAGCTCAGCACTCTGGCTATGCTTTCAAAGTTAAATGCTCCCCAACCTCTGTACCCACCTTGGCTACTTGGGAGTTGCTGGCCATGCTTTCCATCCTCTGATCCTACAGCATGTTATAATCCACATGGGCTACAGTCCTCCCAAGAGAGTTTTTCTATTATAGTGCCTAGTGGTGCTAACTGACCAACTAGCGTATTTGATTTAGAAATGCAAATGCAACAGCACAGGCTGAACTCTCACACTCTTGCATTATTTTTCTAAGTTCAGCACCTTTTTTCTTACATTGTGGGACACAAATACTTTTCTCATGCCCAAACAATTTCCATCCTTGCTTGTTGTCTAAAGACAGTAATTATTGATCTAGAGGTTTGTTGTTGGGAGTGAGCACTACCATACTCCAAAGAGTAGAGTGCCATGGGCTGCCTTTAGGACAATTCTGTAACTACAGTTTCAACTGAGGCCAATCTGCCTTCCTGCCTGCATCTCAAAATGTGCATCAAAAAATCTCAGACTAGTTGCTGTCTACTTGGCTTCCAGGGACAAGATGAGAATCTTAGAACGAATGGCCTTCCACATCCAAAGCCAATGGTGTTTTGATGCTAACTCTCACATCTATGGAGGTGCTTCAGAACCAACCGTGGTACTTCTAGGAGCTCAGGTCACCCCCAGTCCCATTTCTCCACCCATCCCACCTCCTCTCCAAACACACATTTCTATGCTTGTTAGAACCTTTGATGATAACAGAGAAAACTGGGAGCCACAGATCGAGATGGAATCCCACATAAGAAAGGAGGGGAGGCAGAAGGCCAGGAGAAAGCATGCTATGCATTTTGAGGAAAGCAACTGAAAAATAAATGAGCTCTAAAGATAGGCAGGCATCCTAAGAGCCAATCAAGGTAGGTTTTCTGAGTACCTGTCCACAGGTCAAGAACAGTCTCTTTCATGACTATTATGTATAAGACACTGGTAGAAGTGTTGAAGCAGCTATAATGATAGAACATATATTAAAACTTTGGGGAAAATATTTTTAGTAAGTGTCCTCAAAGGGCATAAAACCTAAGTGGTGCTAATCAAATCTGAAGCACCTGTCTTGAGGACCACACTCTTATGAAGCCATGGTACATTACAGGAGCCCATTATGCTAATTTCTTTCCTGTATCTAGCACTGTCTCACCAGGTCCCTACCCACCATCCACAGGTGCTTATGCATGTATCCCATGAACATCCAGGTATCAGTGGCAGCTACTGTAACAGGAAGGGGCTAAATTTTATTTCATATAGATCAAAGTGATACTGCATCTAGAAAATGGGTATTTGAAGCACAAAGACTAGAGAGCTTTCCAAAGTAGGAAGAACTCACAATTTAGCAAGGGAGTAAAGGATTCCTAGTCATAATTATGATGAATGTATTCTCATCAGTATAAAAATGACCAAGGGAGTCTTAAGAAGAGAATTAAAAGGGTTGGCGAGATAGCTTAGCCAAGCATGGTGGTGCAGGCCTGTAATCCCAGTACTGCGGAGGCTGAGGCAGGAGGATCACTATAAGTCCTGTACCAAATAAATAAAATTTTTTAAAAAATTAAAAGAAAATTAAAGCTGGGGGAATGGGGAAAAAATGGAACAGGTGAAACTTGAATTGGGCTTTGGGAAATGAACAGTGCCATGTCAGGCAATCAGGAAAAGGACATTCAAGGTCCTGAGAACCATAACAGGAAAAGGCACTGCAGACAGAAAGACATTTGTGATGAGTGTATTTAGGCTGAACCAATATTTCGACAATATCAAATATTTCATTTTCCTTGTAAATATCTTGCAGCCACCTTCCCAGTAAAGTTAAGCCATGAAGCTCATAGTCATAGGGAAGGAAAGTGTGAATACTAGAGAAGTAAGACAGTCACTACTCCGCTGTGACCTACTGAGCCTTTATTTTGTTTGATTACTGTTTGGCATCTCTAGGATGATAGGTAGTTTTTATGGTGCCAGTGATCAAAGTGAGGGCCTCACACATGCTAGGCAAGCAGTCTACCTCCTAACTACATTTCCAGCCCATAATTAGTTTTTAAAGTTAGGTTTTGTTAAGGACAAAAAAAAAAAAGGTGCTCTAAATTCTAAGAGCTCTGTTCACATATCAAAAGCAAAGCATGGATGATTAAACTTGAGTTTTACTCTAAACCAAAGATGGTAGAATCTCAGGATGTAATTCCAAAAAAGCCTATCAGGAAGGAAATGACTCCCAGGTGGGGAAAAAGAAGGTTGAGAAAAGAAGAGTAGGTTGTAAAAGAGGAAGCACAGCTTAATAGTGCCTTTCCTTACTCGCAGGGTCAAGCCTGATGCATATGCTCATGCATGCCTTTGGGAGACAGGTAGGGAGAAATAAACAGAAATTGTCCAGGTTGGTAATAGGCAGCAAGCGCAGGGCAGGCATGGGAAAGTCGTAAAGCGTCAGGGTTAGTGAACTACTTGCTCAGGCATAGCTGAGGGAAGGTTGTAGGCTGTGGAGATACCTCATTGACTTGGTGGCATACCCAACACGTCATGGAAGCTCCAGCTCACCGTTAGTGCAGAGCTGAAAACATGCTTCACAATGCTTGAACAAGATATTCAGGGTATTCTGAAGTGCCAGCATCCTCCCTTTCAACCCATCAAATGCTAAGCACATTCACAGTGCAAAAGTTGCAAAATGGAAAGAGGAGACCAGGAGACCAAGGCGATGGCAGACTGTGGGCAGCAGCAAGTCACACCACCACGAGAACAAACACCAGTGATCCACTTACATTCACTAACAGATTTACCCAGAACAGTGATGTCCAATAGAGAAAGCAGGAAGATGCTGGAGGAGCAGAACTGTCAAGTACCTGTGCATTAAAAAAACCTGCTTCCAAAGCTCCCGTATGACACCATCTAGGACAATCCACTGGATGCCACTTTGGGCAGAAAAATAGGAAGAAGCTTAACAAAATACAGACCATTTATTCAAAGATGCAGTTTTAAGCCTAAACCAATAGATGTTAATTTTGGTTGACAAGTTTAAAGTCATGTACTGCTTCTCACATCCTCCAAAGCCACATGGGATTCATGAGAAATTTCAAATTAATGATGTGCAAAAAGAAATTGCAACTTTCTTTTGCATGGCCTGAATTTTAATGAATGGAAGGTGTGAAGAGGGAAGAACACGGTGGTGATGGTTGGGAAGCCCACAGGGGATGTGGTTTCCAGCAGTGGTGTAAGTTCTGCGTGATCATCACTCAAGGCTTTTGGAAAATGCAAATCCTGGGACTCCAGGTCTGTATCTGCGCAGACGACCTAGAAAGCACCAGAGGAGATTAGGAAACTTCCATTTTAAAAGCTCTCCTTGGGACTCCAGTTAGCCTTGAATGACACTTTCTCTTAATAGAAGGAAGGGACAAGTAAATGCCCAACGTGGAGAAGTGACAGTAGGAAGGAGGGGTGGCACTCAAAGTAGACATGGTTGATATGAACACCTAGGTGCACATCCTTGGTGGTGCCGGGGGCTGCAAAGAAATTGCTTGACTTGTCTTAATAAAGGGGGAGCTACCCAGCCTACATGGCTGGAGGAAGGAATCAGTGGTGACTGAGAACTGACAATAGTAATTGATTTAGAGAAGACTGAAAGAACTCACTAGGACTTGTGACACAGGAAACCTTTTGCCAGCCACTGGGGTAAAGAACTGTATTGAGGGAGGAGACAGAATGCAAGATCTGGAGCCACCCTAGGCTCAGGAGAACAGTCACTTAACCAATGGTAATGTATACGCTACCACTAGCCTCTTAGAGCCTGGCTATCAGATCAGCTTTTCTTGAAATTTTTAGCTCTTATCATATTTAATAAAGACAATAGTATTAACAGGTTTTCTCACGGACAGCAGCAAAAAATGGGTTGAGAATAAAGGGAATTGCTTTTTAACTCTATGTATTGTTCAAAAGTTTTTAGAAGTAGATCTTTTTTTTTTTTTTTTTCAGAACTGGGGATTGCACTCACGCTCTTGTGCTTGCCAGGCAAGCCCTTATTCTACTGAGCTATCTCCCTGGCCGCAAAATAGTTCTTGTATAATTTCGTAACTTTTAAAAAATCTTTTATTTGGAACAGGATCTTGCTATACAGTTCAGACTCATAGTGATCCTCCTGTCTCAGCCTCCCTAGTGTTGGGATTACAGGCCTGAGCCACCATGCCAGGTCTCAGTGCCCAGCACAGCATACATTACTAGGGATCAAACCCAGGTCCTTGTGCTTGTTAAGCAGGTGTTTAGATCACTGAACTATCCCTCCAGCTCTAATTGTGCAAATGTAGAAGATACCAAAAATATAAAATGATTACCATAAAAATATTTTAATACACTTACAATTGGGAAATTTAGAGAGACTCTGAGATAACCATCTAAACAATTTATCAAAATCTTAGCAAGGAAGTAGTCACAAATGTTTCAATGTAGTATTACTAAACAGATTAACTTAGGGTATTAAACACTATACATATCAAATGTACTTTCCATGTTTATCACAGTCAAGTTCTTCCTGCTGGCTGGCCAAATTCTTTAGTTCACTGTACGACTGTATTTTGCGGCACATAACATGAAAAAACATTCAGCTCCAAATATACTAACTAGTGCATTTACTTGAGGCTATGTAAAAAAAAAAAAATCATAAAAAGTATGCCTAAAATTCTTGTATGTCAAACACTAATTTCAAATAGGACACCACAGGTCTCTTGTGGTTCTCAAAATTCCATCTAAAAATTACATTTTACATGCCCATTATGGCTTACTGATTGGCTTCCAGCATTTTAGATTATTTATAATTTCTCTAGCTGAATATGCTGTAAAGAAAACTCCAAACAGTTCCTGTTGACCACACATATGCAATCAAAATAAAGACTAGAAAAAACATGCACCAGAGAGCTTTTTTTTTTTCTTTTGTATTTTGCCAAAATAATACATCTATTAGAAAGTTTGGAGCCAGAATAAAAAGTTACAAAGTCTTACCAATAGACTGCCAGTAAAAGACCACAGAATATTTTCATGTCTTTATAGGAAGGTGGTCGTTAAAGGGAGCTCTAGAGCTGTGCAGGGCAAGCGTGGAGCAGGAAACCCATCTAAACATATATCCAAGATATGAACTAGCACACGAAGCCTGGTGAAGGAATGCTGGGCACATGGAACTGAAGGCGGAGGTTGACTACATGTGAGTGTAACCAAGTGCCTGTGTATTTCTACCCTCTTCAAAAACATAAGCTCCATGACACTCCAGGCAGTTTTTGATGCAGGTAATATAGAAACTGGATACAAACTACTGTAGTCCTTTAAAAACTTTCAGTGACAGAGTCAAATATATCTCTATCAATCAAATCATTGCTAAAGCATTTTTTTTTTATGAGCAGAATATGTTTATTGAGAGAAAGAAAGCTCCTGTCCCGAGAGAGGGACAGGAGAAGGGGCCCTGAGCGGGTA
>NDGN011448055.1:0-18776 GCA_002564285.1 Tympanoctomys barrerae
ACTGAGAACTGTGTTCCGAGTTACTTATTTTTTATACTTTATTTCACTTCTCCCCGTAATCTACACAGGAAGTGATGACTTGCCCAAGGTGGGAGTCAAGTGCATGCAGTTCGACATCACTCGCCTGGCAGCTTTAGTCTAATTATTTGGACTTTCTGTGTTTCCTCCTCATCGTCAGACTTCCATGTGCTGCTCTTCCACAACTTTTCTCCTTGTATCCATTTGATTCCATGTATAAGTGCGTTACTCCACCTCCTTCCAAGTCATTCAAGAAAAATTCCATTCACACAGTTTTCTCCTTTGTTTCGGTCATGCTCCCTTCTGTATATATGACTGGTTCTTCATCCTGGTAAACACTTGCAAAAATCTAATTGTATATTTTTCAGCTTCCCTATTATAAGTTCTTGGAACTCTACACATGTTTCCTTTCACACGCCATCTCCGTAAATTTATACAATATTCACGTGCAAGCATTTGTTACGTTTGTACTGGGTGGTTGGCTCATACAGGAGAACGGGGGCTTCGGAATATCAGTCTTCAGAACAGCCCAATCAGTGGCTGGAAAATAGAGGACACTCACAGCTTCCTGTGACTTGGTGTCAATTACGCAGCATGCGCTCTTCTGTCCCCTCTCGTTCGCTATGAATTGTGTTAAAGTGTGCTTCCCACCTCAGCCCTACCCCCTGCAGTAGCTTGCTCAGTGAACGACCCTCTACTAATACTTCTCTTCCAGTCTCACTTGCCCATCCCCGTACTGGAGCTACCTACGAGCACATACTAAATTATCTATTTGCATTCACATCCTCTCAAAACTCTGTTTTGGGGTAACACTCCCCAAAATCTGTTTACATTCCTCAACCTTCCCTTTCCATTTGGCTGCAACTACAAGAGTTGAGTGGAATTCATGATTTTTGTCATTTTTTAAATGGAATATTTCTTCGCCTCTCCTAATTCTTTCTCTTCTCTCATGTTTAATTTTAGTTTGGGCCAAGAAGTCTGGATAGCTGGAAGATCTGCACCGATCTCTCGGAGAAGTGGCACTGTCGAAATTCTAACTTTTGTTAGATATCCTATTATCCAGCATCACTGACCAGGTAACTGTTAGTCATGCTTTGTCCTCTGTGGTTTCCAGAAAATTGGCCCAAGGGAAATAGTCTCTGTAAGTAAAGATTACATCCATGTGCTTCCAGCCGCTCATCAGAGGATGAGATTTAACGCTATTTCTGACTCCCACTTCAAATGCGTGTTTCCAGACTGTCACAAAAGGCATTAAAAAAAAAAAAAACTGTCGTTCTTGGGAATTGCTCTCAACTAAAAAGTGCTTTTAATGTATTTTCCAAATCTGCAAGTTCTGCTTTAAATACACACACACACACACACACACACACACACACACGATGCCTCAAACTGAATTGAGTTCATGTGGTTTAATTTGGCCTCTAGATAATATGCCTGGAAACTGGTTTTTTTTTTTTTTTTTTTTTTTTNTGTGTGTGTGTGTGTGTGTGTATGGTTTAATATGGGTTCTTCAATTTTTCAGGCTGAATCTTCATCCTCTTAACAAATTAGATTTCTCACTTTCTTTGCATGGGATTCTTGTTGGGCAAATATAATCTTTTCAATAGCAGATAAACATTTCACAATTCTTGTAATAATTCTTTGTAATAATACCACTCTCATTTTCATATTCTCTAAGCCACTTAAACAGTACCAGTTTATTAACGGAGTAATTTATCAATATTTATTCATGATGTCAATAGCAGACTTCTTGTCATAAATAATTATTGAGGTAATAAATAGTTTTATTATTAAAATCTGATGACAAGAACAGAGTGATTACCCTGATAAAGACTGATGACAGGTCGTCGTATCTGATGCGATGCTCGGAACACTGTGCAGATTGAATCTAAGGCCTCCTGCATGGATAATAAATTGTTATTTCAGAGAATAAAATGATTGATACATTTGCTTGCTGTGGAAAAAGCATTGGGGAGAAGATTCTACTCCCTAACTTATTTAAGCAGGGTATGGTGAAATTTTCTTTCCTTGTGACAAATTTAACTTTCCAAGAAAGTGACAGCTCTTTGGCAGAGATATGAGCAGAAAAGCATTTTTTTTTAGAAGCTCCCACAAGTCAAGTTCATTTTGAAATACCTCTGGATGTTCTCTTGCCTCAGTGGTGCCCCCAGCAGGCAACACCTGGAGTGGAGGTGAGGGCATGCTGGGAAGTTGTGGCAGCAGAGATCAGGAGGAGCTCAGCAAGGAGACAAATGCACACTGTCAGGTCATATTGGGGAAACTGCCACTGACGTTTGCACTGCCTGGCTCGATGCACAAGCACATGGTATTTTTTTTTTCCATTGGTTTGATCTTACCTTTTATGACAAACTAGCCCTGGAGACCATCCATCTTTTGACAACTTGGGAAATGACTGCTTTGGGAAGGAGAAAGGGCGCACGAAGACAGAGAGAGATTGAGACAGAATCAAATTGCATGCCCTTTTCATTTAAGAATGTTTTATTCATATCTACAATTACTACAAATTAAAATGCAATGACAAATATTATGAAAATCCAACTGAGAGGAACACCTAAGATTTAAACTGTATTCTCTCTGCTCTGTTCAATCTATTTGTGCATTCTAAAAAGGCAAGGAAAAGGATGACAAATCTATAATTTGAAATGTCACCCAATAACAGGGTGAACTAGAGTCATGAAATTATTATATTTCTGATTTATATTTTAAGCAAACAATTGAAACCTTAAATAAGAATGTACATTCCATGATTTGGGATCAATTGAGAATGAGCTGTGTATTTGTGAAACACAACTATCCATCTCTGAGATCTGAATTTATTGCATTCTTCTCTGGATATATTTGACAGTATGAAACTAAAGCAATTTTTGAAAATTATCTTTGTGAAAATGATTCCTTTCCGATTTTATCTTTCCATTGCTGAAAAGTTTTATATGAAACTTTTCCTTTGAAAATGTAAGTGGCCTTATCTGGATGTTACACAAACTTCTTACATTTTTTTAATAACTGTTTTTTGGCATGAGGGCTTGATAAGAAAAAATAATTATCCCTTAATTACTTTAATGTATGGTTAAATTATGTTGAATACATTTCTAAAAAGCTGTGCTTTTTGCTCTTTTTTCCTCCTAGTTGAATCCTTCCTTGCAGATATCCAATTTTAAAGTACTTTTCAGCATCTTAATAGTATTGAATGCATTTGACATAGTGGAAAATAAAAAGGCAGTGCTGTTGCAATCTAATGCCTTGTAATTAACAAACCTTCATATTTACACAGAAAGCAACACCTACGGGACCACAATGAAGAGGCTTCAATTTTGCTTGTGATCTGTATTTAAACCTTTAATATAGAAAGTTATTGATGTTTAAATTCTGACAGTCATTAAATGAGATTCAATTAACATTTATAGTAACTCTGTATGACTTTATGCTGTTAAGGATAAAATAATGCTTGAAAATATATTCTTCCACCTCAGAAATGTTTGCTTGTATGAAGATGTTAATCCAATAGTTACCTTGGTTTTTGGGTGCAGCAGTGAATGGCACACACTTGTCATATTCTGCAGCAATTTGAGGATGAATAGTAACTCATGTAAAGCGAACTTCCTCCCATGCAGTTTGGGGAACAGTCATTGACACTACTTGAATGTCAGGCGCCAGGTCTGGCACTTATGACTTAGAAATTTATAGCATTTTATTGGGTCAGAAAACATTTCTTGGCTGTCAATTTGACAGGCCTTTGTGCTGAGATTATAAAAATAGGCCACAATGTCTCTGACCTTTAGTATTTCACAGAGAACAGACATGAAAGTAGAGGGCAAAGGAGTATTTACATTACTGTGACAACCGTGTGAACAAGAGGTCAAACAGATAAATCTAGGGTCTCAATAAGTATACTTGAAAGAAAAGTGTGTCCATGGAAAATATATACTTAAACCATTTTAGTAAGAGGAAGAGATCTATAGAGCATAGGTGTCCTCACTGCATACGTGAATGTACTTTTCCTTGAGAATAACAGGTATTTGCTTTGAGAACATTATACAAGGACAGAAGATAGAATTGACAATAAATAAAAAATATCAATCACAATACTCTTCTTTTGATCAGTTGAAGTCCGAGTACAGCACTATTTCTCAACATGTACTGTATCACTTGCAACACTAATATCACCACCAATTGAGGAGTACACTGTGATTCAATGAGGTGGAGAGATTTCTTCAAACACACTTCTTAAACAGCTTGTGTATTCTTCAGCCTAACAATGAGGTGCTCTCTACCTCATAGAGTTTGCTATCTTATCAAAACTAAAGACATAGGAAATATTGCTAAGGACACCAAGCCAGAGGTCCCACTGGGGAGAGACAAGGTATACAGGAAGCACAGAGTGGGGACTGGACCAGAAGGGAATTTTCTTGCTCATGGATTTGCTTGACTACTGCAAGCTCTTACTCTCCTGCAGTCATATTTTTCAGTGTGGCATTTGAACATGAATATCATTTTCTTTCCTTTCTTCTCTGTCTGTCTGTCTCTCTCTCATTTCCTCTTTCTTTCTTTTCTTTCTTTTTTTCTTTCTCTATCCTTTGATGGAAAACATTCTGTTCTAGCATAGAAGTAAAAGCCATCCAAATATTTCATTTCTAATAATTCTTCTTAGAAGGCAGACAATAATTTCAACATTTAAGTTCAATATGCTAATTGTTTTAATTGGCTTTCAATTGCTGGGACAAAAATAATAGAAAAAGGGTTTATTTTGATGTGCAGTTTCAGAGATTTCAATCTACGCTTGTCAGGTTCCAAGCAGAAATGTCTGGGTGAAAGGCCAACATATAGGAAGTAGCATTTGGAAGACAGAAAGCCAGAGAGAAATCAGAGAGGCAGGAGCTATGCAGTGGTGGCAAATGTGCTGCAGGTATGATTCTTGATTTTCTTTTAAGACAAAAAGACATTAGACTGGGTGTGGTGGCACGTGCCTAGAATCCAGCTCTTGAGAGGCTGTAAACAAGCTGATCGCTATGAGTCCAATCCCATAGTGAGACCTTGAGCACACTGTAGACCCTTTCCTAAAATAATAAAAAAAGAAAGACACTAATGCCTGACATATTTTTTATTTTCTAAGCTAAAACCTCATTCAGGTTCATTTGCAGTGTTGTCACCTTGAGATGTGGGGTTTAATGTACAGTGTTGGCCCTCATTTCTCAGGGGCTCACCAGCACTGGTCTTGATATAGTCTTCAAGGTCCTGCTCTCTGTGACCCACCCAGACACACCCAGAAATGCACTTTACTAATCCCCTAGGTGGCTTCCCAGCCAGTCACGTTAACAATCAAGATCAGCCACTACAACATTTCTATCTACTAACCATTTTTGGAAAAGATAAATGTAAAGAAGTAACCTTACTGCCTAGAGGCAGCAGACTGCTGATATCACGCTGGCCCTGGAGGTGGTCGCAATTAATCTTTCCCTAAAACATGCTTTTGGCCCTACAATCCAGCTTTATTTTCTAGCTTTAGGGATAGTGTGACCTGAGACTTGTCTGCCCAGTCACTGTCACTAACCCTTAATCATAATCAACTATTTCCAATAAAAGCTCTTTCTAACAAAGTGGATTTTGCAACGCAAAGCTGTTTCTTTAATGTTTATACTGCATAAACAGCTCATTTTGTCTCTGTGGTGAAAAACATGGTTCAAGAAACTTTTTTGCAATAAAAACCAACTGCATTGTGTCTTCAAAAACAATATGTTATTATAACAAAGGTGAGAAAAGTCTTATTGTTTGTTTGTTTTCTACTGGTTCATTCAATTTGTGTGGGCTGAGTGCCTTCCCTGCTGTGGGTAATGTGCAAAAGCACAAGGAATAGGATGCACAGACTCTATGTTTATGAAGCTGTTGGCAAAAGACTCAAAATCCAATTTCTAGACAAGACTTGTTCAGAGGCCGTAATCACATATTTGTTATCACCTTTCTTTTAAAAGCTTAAATCCTCGCTCATCTGTACAGAGTTCTGTAAAACAGAAAAATAGACTACATTCACATAGTATATGGTCTTTTGTGATGTGCTTTTACAGATAATTATTGGTTCAGGTTTTACAGCCCTTACAACTCTGTGATCAGGGTAAGAAGAGAAAAGTTAAGCACTTAAATTCTCTTGACCTTTTCCGCGTACATAATATAACTCTTAAGACATCACTGGCATGTGAAACTTCATCATCACCTCTTAGCATCACCTCATAAATTTCACTAAACATTCAAGTTCAGGAAAAACATCTCATTCTAGAATGTGTTATGTTTAAATAAAAACTAAAGAAGACTAACATGATACTTTTTCTGTCTTTTCCCTAGTTGCCATGAAAATAGAAATAAAATGAATTGTATTCCCTGCTGTCTTAGAATATTTTTAAAAATAAGAAAATAAGAAATGTAAATATCTAAAGAAATAGCAAAATCTTGCTCATCTCCACTTCATTAAGTAGGGTCCAGTTACTAAAACTCATTTACATGTGAAAAAAATCCCATTAAAATATGTAGTCAGTAAATCCTTAAACAGTTTAGAATGACACAAAATGTGTTTTGCTGTTATTTGAAGAAATTATAAACACTATTCAAATGCATATATTTTGTAGGGACAAAGTTGTGTGTTTTCTAGCTGTATGTGGTGAATTGACAGCTGGAGGGTAGCTTGTAACACCCAGCTGAACTGAATCAGCGTGGTACTGGGTGTGGAGCGCGCGCTTGAGGATCTTCACTAAGAATGTTAAAAGGAGAAAGGAGGGAGTGGTGCTGTTGGTTCTCCAGAAGGAGTCTGTCATGCTGCCTTTCCTGATGTGTCCTCGTCAGAAGACCTAGGAACTTGGCTGTTGCTGAGGATGGCTGTGCCACTTCTCCTCAAGGAAGTACTAGCTCATACTTTCAACATCGTTTTGTGGCTCCAGTGAGGATCCCTCCTCCTATGGGCACAACCCTTCATCTCATTGACACACAATTTCTAGCTTCCACTTCTTACCTTAGGGCCTCTCAGAACAGATCCATAACAGACTTGCACAAGACATTGTTGTGCACTGTTGTTGGACATTGTGATGGGCTCCAGGCCTTCAGCCGAACTCATGCAGGGTATTGCCATCAGATCAAGACCCTCAGCTAGATTTTTGGGGTCTTTAGTGTATAGACAGATTTCCTGCACTCTTTTGTATTTGACTCTGTGGTTGACTAGTATAAAAAAATCCTCTAAATTATGCACACTATATTAAATTGTTTTCCTCGCAAACCCTGACTACAACACCATGACTATCAAACCTTCATAATCAGAAAAGGAACCTCATTTCTCCAGTTTCTATATGCAATGTGGCACCTTCAATGGCTAAATAAGTGTTATTTATGTCATGAAAAACACTGACAAAATGTACCTGCCGAAAATAATGATAACAATTATGGTACAACCTTGTCATGGAAAACTATGTAGGCATTTAGTGATTTGTGTATGGATTAGCAATATATTCTTTAGTTATTTTAATCACATTACAGAAGAGTATGCATATGGCAGTGCTATTATTGCTATTCATGTAGATTACATTTATATAATAGAAAGTCTTTTATGCTTCTTGGAAAGTGTGGGATACAAATTACATGTCCTTATGTGAAACAAAGTGCAGAACTCAGGATCTACCTCCCAACTATAATAGAAATTCAATGCAGTCTTTGTCAATTTCCATACCCCTTTCATGATTTTATAAAAATTCCTATATAATTTCTCTTGGGTGAGGGGGAGGGAAGAAACCATTGTTCAAAATCATTTTAAAAGACTATGGATGTAAGGATCCACAATGCTATACTGTTTCTTCCAAAGTCAAAGTGTCTTTTATTCTATGTCATAGAACCAAAGGTCACTGTTAGGGCTATCATTGGTTTTAATGTTTTGAATATTATGGACATCCTGAAAAAGAGAAGCTGCCTTCATATTTAAGAGCGGGTTTTATGGGTTGAAATCAGTCCAAAAAAAATCTGTGGAAGTTACATTCCAAGACATTATGCCAGGGTTTTTTTGGATGAAATCTAATATGAAGTCTGATATACAATGTTATGGCTTATACCTAGATTTCCTCCCAAAGCCTCACTCTGTCATAAGTGGGGCTTTGTGGAAGTGGCTGAGTCTAGAATCTGTGATGATGGGATTAAGGATGTGATGCTGGGATTGTTTCTCATTTTGATGGCAAGGTTAAGGTTGTTCCACTCTAGGTCGGTGCCCCCCCATGAGACTGTCCTAAGGGTGTGTGTTCTAGAAATGGTATAAGGGACAGAAAGAAGGTAACCGCTAGCCACTTGTAGTGTGCTGCTTGCTGCTTTCTGCCTGCCATGAACTGTTTCTCGTTTTCCATTGCTCTGTGCCTTGTCACCCTGCCTTGGAGCCAGCCAATTATGCACTGAAACCTTTACAATCTAGGATCCAAATAAATCTTCCTTTAACTTTTAATATTGAGTATTTTGTCTTAGAAATGACAAAATTAACTAATACATACAATATAGGCTTTTCACCTACATATACATACCTATGTTAAAGAACTCAAATTAGGCACAGTAAGAGGCTAATAGTAAAAATTAATAGTGACAAGAATTACAAGAATATATGTACTAAAAAAGAATATATATAATATAAACTATAGAAATATAAGTGCTCTCTCTATCTCCCTCTCCATGTCCCTTTCTTCTCTCCTCCCCTCGTTACAATACAAATTATGAAGAAACACAAGTATCTAAAGCTGTAGAGAGTATAGATGAATGGCACAACTCTGTGTGTGTGTGTGTGTGTGTGTGTGTGTGTGTGTAATATAGAATGAATGGACCCAGTGTTCCAGAGTGCAAATAATAGGACTTTTGTTGACTTCACCTTCCAGGGAAAGAAAGGAATTCCTTTGAATTGTCTTTAGAAAGGTGAAAGGAGGCCTTTGCAGATGCCTTGTTTGTATGTAAGACTCCCTGCTACTATGTCCCTTTGTCATGTTGATATCCATACTATCACTGCCTCAAGAGGGCAAGGTGTTTATAAAAGGAGCTCTTTTCCTACCTTTTATATATTACTTACAAAAATTTAGCTTCTCTCTCCTTGCCTACACCAGC
The DNA here is from genome assembly GCA_002564285.1 of Tympanoctomys barrerae. Taxonomy (NCBI): domain Eukaryota; kingdom Metazoa; phylum Chordata; class Mammalia; order Rodentia; family Octodontidae; genus Tympanoctomys; species Tympanoctomys barrerae. Next base: position 9,142 of record NDGN011448055.1, read on the forward strand.
CTGTTGATCCCACCTTTCTTTTCTAGAATTAGCTAATTCACCAGAGATGGTGCAAAACAAAAACAGCCAAGACAAATGCATCATGTTGGTGTGAGGAAGGAGCTTTAAGGCACTGGGAAGTCCCTGCAGCCAGTGTTGTGCTTCTAGGTTCAGTTTCTAAGCCATCCAAACTACCTCATGCTCAGATAGTGTCAGTGGTATGAGCAAGGTACATTTATTGTAAAAAAGAATGTGAGGCTATTGGCTGGCTTATGCTTTCTTGCTATTGTTTTTTTCTTTCTTTTTATGTAAAAGGGTTGTTTAGTTTTATAACATAGTTTACAGCTAGAATTTTGAATGCTAAGTTCCATTTATTAAACTAAGAAAAAGTTTTTGGGCCAACCAGATAGCTCAGCGAATTAAAGCTCCTGCTTCGGCAGATGCACTGACCGGGGTCGATCCCCAGTGTGCCTTGCCAGCCCTGCCCCTAGGGTGTGCTGAGATGGTGACTGGGGCTGGGGTGTGGTGGCACATGTCTTTAATCCCAGCACTTGGTAGGCTGAAAACAGAAGAATCACTAAGAGTCTGATCTGTGTAGTAAAATCCTATAGACCCAGTACTAACTGCCTTAAAAAAAAAAAGAAAGAAGTTTTTAATGTTAAATGCCTCGTTCCCCCTATTGAACTATTTTTTGTTGATATTGGATTTGAATTACAGAGAAATAAAGCTTTATTAAGAAAAACAAATTTAGGAGCACAAGAATTAAAGCAGGTGAAGGTCATTTATGACAGCAAGGTCCTGTGTTATTGCACATGCCGTGCCCCATGATACCATTCTTGTTTTCTAGACACTTGACCATTTCAGGGAGGCTTCTGATTGGTGTTAAGCTGGTCCTCTGTGATTTGTTACTTGAGAGAAAGATAGAGGTTTGCTGCTTAGGATTTACTTATCCACCTACATAAACATAAAACAAAGGAAAAACACTCCACTTTCTCCTGCAGATTATTGTCCCTTCTCACATTTCAATAGATCAAAGAAGGAGGACTTTGACAAGGTATGCAAAGATTCCCTTTACATATTCGTTGTAAGGAAGAGGTCCATCTGGTTTAAATGTGTATACATATATAATCCCCTAGAGACTTGTACCAGAGTGGATTGCTGAGTCTACCTCCTCAGAGAATGGTTGGTGGTTTTTTGTTTGTTTTCTTGTGTTATGGTGTCTAGTTGTCCGTTGTCCTCCCAAAGCCTCATGAGGCCGACTTCTAGAGTTTGTCATTAACTTCTGATTCATTGGGATTATGGTGTGAGGACACACCCGGCCTGGGACAGATAGCCTGAGTGCAACATAAGGGAGACAGACTTGCTCATTGTAGCCACTGTTGACACTATTCCTCCCGATTGCTCCTGGCGCTTCGCTGTTTTCCACTGCTGTGAACTCTGGCCCTCTTCCCTGTACTAGTCTGCCTTGGGGCCAGCTGAATATGGACAGAAACCTCCACAAACTGTGAGCTAAATAAAGCTTCCTTCCTTAATTTTGGGAATCAGCTATTTTGTCCCAACAAGGGAAAAGTAACCAAGATAGTTTGTTTAATGACAAGGTCAAAGAAGTGAAATCTGTAAGCTTATCATTCTATCTTGTAGGACAACGTGATACAATTTTGATTTATTTTTATCTCTACTTACTGTAGCGGTCAATACATTGTGTCGACTTGGCTGGATCACCTGGCAGCTCCTCACCCTGGCCTGTGGGGGCCCTGGCCATGAACATGCCTGTCCCAGGGTGGGGAGGCCCCATCCCAGAGTGACTTAGAACAAGAAGGGCATGTAAAGGGGTTGAGGATGGATTCTGCATTCTACTTCCTCAGAGGAAAATTAGTCTTCTCAGTCAGCTTGAACTGCATCTCCTTGCTTCCAGCCCAGACTCTTTGGTCTCCAGCTTTGATCCTTTAGCTTTTCATCACAGATTCTTCAGCCTTCCCTCACAGACCCATCATCTGACTGACAGAGACTTGCATGGAGTGCTGTAGTAAGCTTCAGAACTTGGGACGGAATCCTTCAGTCTTGGGTGTGCAGACGTACTCTGTACATTTCCTCATCCTACTGTGTGGCTGGCTGTCATAAGCCAATCTTGTAATTTCGTATATATTTGTGCATCTTGTTTTATATCTGTTCCTTGTATTATATCTGTTCCTTTAGTAAAGCCTGACTAATACAGAATATGGTACTGTCTGAAAGAAAATTATACTTATTCTGGTTGAGTAAATCTTGGGAATTATCTTCTTACCTTCCTTCTTCCTCCTCCTTTTACTTCTTCATATAATAACAGTTACTGTTACTGGTATACTTTTTTATTTTTCTGAAGTATTTATTATAAATAGGAAAAATGAATGAAAACTTTTTAGACTTTCATAAAAGATATTGTCAATAATCATGAGAAATTATAAAGTAAGCTTAGAGTATGGAAAAATCTTAATTTTATCTAGTCACAATTTTGCTTGATATAGGGTTAGAAATTATTAGAGTATAGGAAAAGTGGTTGTCCCATTTATATTTGCAATTGTATCCTAATATTGTCTGGCTACACTGACACACATAAGATAGGGGCTTTTATCCCAGTGTAAATTGGTCCATATGTCTCAAATGCTATTTTGTGGTTTATGGAAGTTCTGACTTGTGGTTTTCATCACAAGATGATGTGAAATTTTCTAATACTACCTTTCAAAGACTCCTTTCCTACAGCTAACCATTATTCTTGACTATAAAAGAGTTTCAGCTTTCTATATGGTAACAAATGTAAACAAAGATGAATAGTTGTCAGTATCTGAAAGATACAAGAAGACATTGTGAGCATGTAAACATAGCAGTACTTACAATATAGTCTTTTCTATCTACTTCTCCACCTACCAGTGTAACTACTTTGCACATGTGTCATCATTTATTTTATTGCAGGGGATGGATTATTAGCATCAGCATACATAAGCCATTAGCTAAAGTCTGAAGGATAAAACCAAAGTTGTGTGCATGGTGGATGGCATGGGGTAAGAGACAAAATGATACTTCAAAAATGAAGAAAATCACAGGCACAAAAATTGATGCATGAACATTGATTCTTAATCCAAACAACAAAGGGAAAAGAAATATATGCATGCAGCTTTACGATGTAAATAAAAAAATTGTCCCTGGATGCTTGATAATATAAAAATAACTTTAAACCACTTTTAATCCCTTTAAGTGAAATAATGGCATTGTATTATACTTTTGTCAGGACACATTGTCTTGTTAGAGATGCTAAAATATGTCAGAAAGCAAGCATACAATGTCTATGATTGACCTCAAAATGATTTATTGGTGAGGGAAAATGGGGATGGAAATAAATGTGTATGGCAGTTAGCTGATGACGAGTGGGGATCATCCCATGATGCTTTTTATGTTTGAATGTGATTGATATTTTCATAATAACTTGTTCATATACATATGTGTAAAACACAGTCTGCATGACTTTTTGTACATATCCCTATGCCCTACCTTTCTGTCTCGTCTTTCATCATCCTGCAATCATAAAGGCAACTTATTAAGGATTTCCTCAGAATTGGGTTCTATAGAGAATCATTTACTGGCATTATTTTACTCAATCCAACTAATACTACAAAGCTAATGTTAGTTTACATTGATTGGCTGTGTAGATGAATTTTACACAGATAAAGTAACTGCTACCTGGACATTTACTAGTAAAGCACTTAACTTTTTCAAAAGGCTTTCTGCAAAAACTAAAGTTAAGAGCTTCTATTTTTTAGTTCTGTTTATATCAGCTATGAATCTTTTTTGGCTGGCTTCAGGCAACACTGTAGTCTCTGAGTACTTCCTTTTATTTACCATGGATGTAATATTGCCTACATTGTAAGTCTATCCATTCCCACATTTAGAGTACAGTGAAACAACACATGTAAATTATTCTCTGCATGTTCAGTTCTGAAGGGGGTTGGAATATTCTTTTCCTTTTTCTCTTCAATTGGGCATGTGTTTCTTTTACTTTTGTTAAAAATTTAAAGCCTGCTGGATCAAGAGACTGCTTCTCTAGGTTACTCTAAATGCAGTAAGTAGAAATTACACTCCAGACAATTAGACAGTCTTGTTGACAGACTGAATTTCTGCTGACCCTTTCTTGCCCTGGCACCCAAGGGTGAAAGAGCACTTGAGTGCAGCAATCAGTATCCCATTTTCTTGCTCTCAGTGGACGGGGGTCTAATTGCCTGCTAGTCCCTCCTCTGTCTACCTTCCCTTTTTAAGGTTTCTTTTTCTTTTACCTGTTTTTTTGTGTCCAAACTAATATGCCACATTTAAAAATCACAAAGAAAGCACTCCCTTCTCAGAATTTTGAAGCACTGTTGAATGTTGAACAATGAGCAAGAGAAATTATTATTGTTTAAAAAGTGAAAAAAAATCATTGGCATGAAATTGTAAGACAGCATTTCCATTTGAAGCCATGAATAATGTAGTTATGGTAATGTAGCTACTATTCATAATTATGAACACTTCATTCCTCCACATGTTCTCATGTCACACAGAGCAAGCTGGTGAGATCTGGTCTGCTTCTGATTGTTTGTGCTGTGTTTTGCATTATAAATTATGCTCCACTCAAACCCCATTACTCCAAGTCTATGGCTGCTGTTGGCAACGTTAAGCCAACAGCATCCTGTCTCAGGACCACCCTGCTGGACTGAACCTGTGGCTCAAGTTGGAAGTCAGAGTTTAGCCCTTATCAAGAGCTGCACCTAGTCTACATGGAATAACTCATTTAAGCATTTTAGCAACAAAATGGGATAGCCTATGGAATTATGCACGATGGTCCTTTCCTCTCAAGGTCCTTTTCCCATCCTTGAGGGAAATTCTAAGTACTGAATAGTCTCAATTTTCGTGATCTTTATAACAGAAAAGATCATTGATCTTGGTCTTGGTCACACTTTGTTACACAATCCAAGTCTGTCACTTGACATATCATTTATACTTTACATTTTGTGAAAATGGTGAAGTACATTTATTCAGTAGCTTCGTACAGGTCGTGCACCAAATAGCCAATAAATAATAGTGTTTATAAAAGAATATGCTAAATCTTCAATTAAATATAATAGCTATTTCACAATTCCCTGGATTTATTTTTACTATTTTTTCATATTCAAAATTAAGAGGAAGCTGGGTATAGTGGTGCATGCCTGTAATGGCTGTATTTGGGAAGCTGAAGCAGGAGTATTGCTGTGAGTTTGAGACAGGCTTAAGCTACAAGCGAATTCAAGGCTAGCTTGAATTATGATGAGATCCTGTCTCAATAAATAAATTAATGAATCTGAGATAACTTTACATTTTAATATTATTGATTATTGAATATCTAAAGCCAATATGTGTATATGTGACATGGTCATATTAATTTCTCCCTCAGATAAATAACTGAATTGATCTCATACCTAAAAATAATGCTATACTCGAATCTCTAGTATCTGACAGGAATGAAGTCTCCTCATGAGAGTAACATAGTCCTTTAATTTTAATCCAGTAGGTGGGCCACGGAGACAGCTCAGCAACATCAGCACCTGCCTGGCAAGTACAAGGTCCTAAATTTGATTCCCAGTAAAGAAGAAAATAGATAGTAGGTGACAGTCTCACAGCACTTTGGAGAGGCTGTCAAATGAATCCAGAGGTATGACACTGGTTTCAAGAATTTTTGCATTTCATCAACAAATACAAATTTGAAAAAAAAATGTGTAAAAGGTATAGATATGAGATTTTTGGACAAAAATAACTTTAATCAAGAAAGAGAAAGATAATTAAGAAAGGTAAAAGGTAATAAAGAAGGAAAGATAAGAATAAAAAGCATTGTAAATGACACCACTAAAAATTTGATAACAGAAACCAACTAACTCTAAAATTTAGAAAGTAAATGTATTTGAAAATATATTTATAAGTATATTTTGCTTTGTATCAGTCCGTGTATTTTCTTTCCCTCCCATCCCCTTTTCTGTTCTATTACTGCCATAGTGTTATGTTACTCAAAGATACATCATCATTATTACTGTCTGATCATTTCCATAGAATAGTCCTTAGGAAAAAACTGAAGTTAAATTATATACTTATCTACCTACTAATAGAAACTATTAGCCTAAAACCATCTGATTTCCAATTTTCTTTCCCTCCCCCTTCCTCTAGTCTGTTTTCATCCTTCTTTCTGCTCTAAACAAAGTCTTTTGTCCTCAAGTATATAAATCTTTAAAATACAAGCGCTGGATCTCTCTAAGGTTAAGGATGAGTGATGAAGTAGTGCTCTATGCAACTCCTTTAAGAAGCATTACTATAACTCATGGTTATTGATTGCCTACTGAGCAAAAGACACTATATTTGGCTTTCGAAGTGAATTAATATTTAAAGAGATTGTGATACAACATACTAAGAGGCGGCTAGCGAAGATGTAATTGGTACAACCCCTGATGCAAAAGCACTCACTTTGCTAAACTTTCGGTGGAAGGAAAATCCTGAATCTCGCCAGTGATGTCACTCAGAGCACAGGCCTCAACCTCTGGTTTAAGTTTGTCTAAATGTAAAATGGGTGTAATGATGCTTATCACTTTCCCCTACCCTGAGAATTAAATGAGGGAAAAAGGGCTTAGTGCTAAATAAAGGTTAATTTGCTGACCCCTGCTAACTGTCCTCAGCCTTTTTCTTTTCTTTGTCACATGTTTTGACTGAGTCTTAAATTTAAACTATTTTAACCTCTGTATGTTTTTTTATACTCCATATTGCAGCTGTGCAGGGAACACTTTCATTTCTACTTTAGTGATCTAGTTGCGTTCAGACATATTCTTCACATTTTTTGATGAATAATTAGCTGTGCTTAGTCTCACAAGACGTTAGTGCTATTATTTTTTTTTAGGAAAACTTTCTATCCTGACCACAATAATATTATTTGGTTACATGAGATCTTGCTTTAAAAAAAAATGTTCCCAGTGCTGTGCCTGCCCTGCCCCCTGGGTGCCTTGAGCCTGCCACCCTCTGAGGGGAGTGACCCACTCCTGTGATCCCAGGGCTCAGGGAGCTGAAAACAGGGGGAACATGAGGAGTCTGAGCTGTGTAGTGAGACCCTGTACCAAATACATGCATGAAAATAAGTAATTAATTAATTATTTTTTTTTAAAAAGTAGGGAATGGAGAAATACTTGGCATAAAATCAAACTGAAAGTGGATAGGGCTGAGGTCTGAGCGCCTGCCTGACAAGACGTCCATGGTACCCAGTGCAACGCTGCTGTGCTGGCGACTGAAGCCAGGAGTGGTGGCACATGCCTGTCATCCTAGTGCTGGGGAGCCTGAGACTAGAGGATCACTATGAGCTGTGCTCCATAGCAGCACCCTGTACCAAATTAATTAATTAATTAAAAGAATGAACAAATCAAGCAGATTATCCCTCCAACTTATGTCTATATTCCTTTAGAAGTCTATCTTCCATTAAAAAATTGGGGGATCTTTGGAGACTGTGAAAAAGCACTTAAATGAAAACATTCATCAGGAGCAGGAGATTTCCTTCTCCTCTCTTTGCCATGCTTTCTGTCCAGGTACAACTATCAGGGAGCTAATCATTGCCAAATTATGAGTTCTCAGTCCATGAATTCAGAATCCATCATATTTCCTTGGATGAGCAGTGCTAGAAATTAGGGTGTATGCGGTTGAGAGAGATTCTTTGCCCCACAGTTTTGATATGTTTATATGCAACAGCTGGTTAGGAACCAGATAGACACACAAGCTTGGCTTTTTCAGGGCATAAATTTGAGACAACTTTTGCCTCAACTCTGGATATGCAAATGGCTTCCACATGGCTTATCTAAGTCAGTTCCCTCACTCACTGAGCTACTGTAGGAGGAAAGCATGCATCATGCATAAGCCCACAAGGCTGTTGACTGAACTCCCTATCTGAGATGATGCGGTGACGATGTGCTTCAGTAATTTACCACTTGCCTGTGTGACAGGGAAAAGGAGCCTGTGAATGTGTTTGTGAAAAAGGGCAGGTGTGTGTAAACTGCTCTTCAGATTTTGAGCTAAAAACACTTTTCTAATGTAATATAACTTCTGAGCAACATGTGTGCTATTAACTCTATGTTAAAGTGAAATATTTAATATTAAGGGAACTCAGGTAATCAATATGAATTACATGAGTGAAGAGGAATGAAATATTTGAAATCCAGGTAATAATCCAAACTGGAATAAGGATCATGAAAAACAGAGATCTGAGAATGCATCTAGTTTTGTTTTTGGCTAAGTGACCCTTGCTCAAGACACACTTCCTAACATCAAGAGAACAACATCTATTAGTATAAGAACAAACAATGAAACAGAATAGAGAAGCCGGAAATAAACTTAAGTGTATGTGGTCAATTAACTTTGTACAAAGGCAACAAGGAGACACTTTGTGGGTGTGTTAGTTACTTTTCTGCTTTGCTGAGACAAAGTACCAAATATCCAAAGTTAAAAGGGGAAATATTTATTTAGCTCACAGTTTCTAAAGGTTTCAGTTCTTAATCATTTGACTCCAAAGCAGGGTGTCTCCATAGAGGGAGCAATGTATGACAGGCAAAGAATAACAAAAGCACCAAGAGAGTGAATAGAGACAAGCCTCTTCCTGTCTCTTACACCGTAAGCCGGCCACCTGCCCAAGGGGAAGCCTAGCGTTGGACATGAGTCAACCATAAACTCTATATTCAGCAACCACTGAAAGGCCTGCGCCATATGACTTCATGAGGCTTTTGGGGGACACCTAGACACAAAGCAAAACAATGAGAGAAGACAGTTTTTCAAAAAGAGATGTTTGTGTTCAGTGCCTGCTGGCAAGCATGAAATCCTGAGTTCAGTTCCCAGTACCAAAAAAAAGATGTCTGGAAAACTGAATATTCACAACAAAAAGAAAACAATGAACTCTTACAAAATATCAACTCAAAATTGATTAATTCCTAAAAATAAAATTGAACTGTAAGATCCTAGAAGAAAATATAAGAGAAAACTCCTTAATATTGGCTTTGGCAACTTTTTTTGCATATTACATAGAAAGTTCATGTAAAAAAAAGTAAAAATATAGAAGAGGCCATTTAGCATTCCAAATTAAAACTTGTTCCAAAACAAAAGGAAAAAAAAACCCAGCAAAATGAGAGAAAAATGAGCAGATTTAGGTAAAAATTGCAAACTATATATCTGAGAAGATATTAGCATTTAAAGTATATAAAATATTCATGCAAATTTATGGTAAAAAGAATACAACTTCATTACAACATGAACAAAAGATATTCATAGATAGGTTTCCAATAAGGACATTAAGAAAAAGTCAATAAGAAAATGTAGAGGTCTTCAACATCACCAGGCATTGGGGAAATGCAAATCAAAACCAGAATGAGATATCACCTCAGATGTACAAGATGACTATGGTATCATTGAAAAGACAGGACAACAATTGTAGGTGAGGGAATAAAAAAGAATGCCTATGTACTTTTGTTTGCAATGTCAACAGGTATAGCTATAATGGAAAAATATGAATATTTCTCAATAAATTAAGAATAGAAGGTACAATGTTGCTAGTCAATAACTCTGTTAGGTGTGCCTCCAAGCCCAGTAAAGTCAGTATCATGTAG
>NDGN011448057.1:0-10759 GCA_002564285.1 Tympanoctomys barrerae
TTCTTTCTTCCTTTCTTTTTTTTTTGATCATAGCAGATTTAAATTCTGTGTGCCTCACCTATGTATGTCAATTTCTTTTCCCATATCAGGGAAGTTTTTCTTTTTCCATATCAGGGAAGTTTTCTGTCATAATATCTGTGAATAGTTTATTTTCTAAATTATGTGTGCTATTGTCTTCTTTTTTATTGACTCCAATCAATCTTCTGTTTTAAAAATTTTTTATTTATTTATTTATTTGTAGAACCGGGGATTGAACTCAGGCCATTGCGCTTGCCAGGGAAGGACTTATTCCACTGAGCCATCTCCCCGGACTCTAAAATTTTTTTGAAATATTTTATTTATTTATTTATTTGGTACAGGGTCTTGCTACGCAACTGTAATTTGTCATGATCCTCCTGTCTCAGCCTCCCTAGAACTGGGATTACAGGTGTGTGCCCCTGGCAGTCATTCTTTTTTAAGATCCTCCAGTAGCTCCTGGATTGATTTCTCATGACTTCTTGCTTTTTTTTTTTTTTTTTTGTAGAAGCAGGGATTTGAACTCAGGTCCTTGCACTTGCCAGGGAAGCACTTATTCTACTGAGCCATCTCCTTGGCCCTGGCTTCTTGCTAATTTTAAGAAAACTTTGTTCTTAATTGCTACCTGAAAGCCTGCCTTGTATATCTGAGATTCTGAGCTCATATTGGCTCCTTATTCTGTGTTCTTTCAATGGAATTTTTATTTTCCTGCATAACGTTATAATTGTCTTATGGATTCCATTTCTTTCTTATCCTGAGCAGTCATGGGTTCCATCAATTTTTAAAGTCCTTTTCTTATTTTTTTAAAAATGTATTTGGTTGTTACAGGGTCTCACTACACACAGTTCACACTCGTGATGACCCCCTGCTTTGTCTCCCCAGCGCTGGGATTATAGGCATGCGCCACTATGCCCAGACTCCGTGGTGGCTCAGCCTACCCTGGGGGTGGGGCTGGCCTGTCATGTGGTGCTGGGGATTGAACTACAGTCCCTGCACTTGCCTAAACTTGCCTCAGCAAGTGCTGTAGTCTGCTGAGCTATCTTGCCAGCCCCATCCTATGCTTTTTAAATGTATATCTGGTCTAAATTGAATAAATTGACTGGATTAATCATGGTTTTCATTGTGGACACTATCACTGCAGTTATGTAGAAATTATTTCTGATTTGAGCTTTTCTAGAAACTCATTCAATTGCTGTGTTTTTACCACTTCAGGGAGGTGAGGTAGGTGGCTTTTGGGTTGTTCTGCCTCGTCACCCCTGGGTTTGCTTTTGATGAACTGGATGTCTGGGATTGCATCTTATTTAAGTATCTCTTCATTTTCTTTTCACTTTTTTTTAAAGTTTAATTCCTGTGTTGGTGCTTGTAAATTGCCTGTAATGAGTTGCTTTATAGGTAGTATTTAGAACCCTTAAGAAATGACTACTTCTCCAAGGCATCTTCCAGATGTAGCTGGTTATTAGGTTTTGAATCTGTTGCAAGATTCTACCTCTTCAATTTGTTGGGGATTAGAAGTTATTGACTGCTTGACTCAGCCCACGGTTCTTTTGCACTGTTCCACAGTATTGTCTATGAGTCTGAGTCAATCTCTTCTTGGAATACCAGGAAGAGTAGCCACTTAGAGCACTTATATCACTTTTGGTTAAGGTAGTGCTGTCAGCAATAACAGCAGCGTCAATCACAGTGCAGAAAATATCAAATTGAGGTAATCATTAATTTGCTTCCTTTACTTGTATGAGCTAGAGTTGTGGTTATATAACAAAATCTAAAACAGACCAGAAAGCTTTTTGCAGTATTTCATTTGTTAATATGTCCATTTTACCATTTAGTTAGAATTTAAAAGGGCTCAGGGAGAAAATAGAGAAATAGAAGAAGAGGAATAGTTTAGAAATAAGAGTGGAGGGCAAAGCGGACTCATGGTAACTCTGGAAAACTGGTATGGAATACTGGCGGGAGAAAGAGAAAGGAGATAAAAGGAAGAACAGAACAGAACAACCACCACAGAGAGGCTATAAACCATGTTCACATTCATGTAAAATCAGGCTGAAACAGTGCATGAGAAAAAAAACAGAAAAGGAAAACTTCAAGAACAAGAAGAGAGAGAAAAAGAAGAAAAAAAGTTCACTTCTGGGTTTGTCTCTGCTGTCACTGGTAGACAATGTGTAGGCACAGAATCTAGACGTGTTGATTTATCCCAGCAAGCCAGCAGTAACTTTTTGGCGGGGTAGTAGATAATCTCAGCAAGCCTGCACCTTTATTTTCTCTGAAGTTCAGGCTGTATTCTGGCCTTGGTCGCTGAGACCAGACTCATTTAGCTTGCAGCATTTGGTGCACTTTCTGGGGGCCTGAACCCATCTGGAACTGCTAGATGGAACCAGCCACCATTCTTGAGTTCTGAACTCAGCCGACTCCTCTCCAAGATGACTCCAGGTCAGTAGCTCTCTCCTGCAGAGCAACCGAACCCTCAACACTCACCGCCAGCTAGTGCAGTTCTCCGGGTCCACTGCTCCGCTCCATTGCTGTGTTCCTCTGCGGAGGCCCCGGAGTCTCCATCAGTCACCATGTGTCCGCAGGTCTGAATCACTCCTCTTGCACAGTGAGTTCCAAGGAGAAGGTTTCACCAGCTACCTCCTTCTTAATTGAAGTTTCTTTCTGTCTTCACTCTCTGTGTGACCTTCAGTCGCCACTTCAGTTCCTTTCTGGGCTCAGGGAACCCACTTCCTTTCCTCTTTTCTTTCTCACATTGCTATAATGTGACATCTGGGCAGCAACTCTCAGGCTCTTTCTCTGCTGCTTGTCACTCCACCATCTTGGTCTCTTCCTAAGAGGTGAAGTTTTAAAATCAGTACTCTTTTTAGAAGAATAGTTCCAGTAGTAGGATTAAAGTCAGTACTACTTCCAATAGTAATCATTTCAATAGTAGATTAATCATGAAAGCAAACAGCTTGTATGTTTTGAGCTATTCAATAAAAAGCCTACAGTGATTAATGTTTTTGAGGCTCAAAATAATTCCAGATTTTCATAGATAGCATTACTCTTAGATTCAGAGTAAGTAGTGATTTTAGTTATTTGTATTATGGCACTGTTTTCCTGTACTATAATTTGATAATGCTTTTGGTGGAAGTGACAAAAAAGACTGACTCAAAGAATCTTAAACAAAAAGCGATTATTTCAATAATGAAAAGTTCTTAATTTCCCCTCCTCCAGCCCAGGCAGCCTGAGCAATGTGGACATTGCCTCTTTCTCGGCTTACTGTGGAGACCAGGAAAACATTTTATAAAAACTTTTGAATTTTTTTGACAGAACTGAGTCAGTTCTTCCAAGCCAACTTTCAGCAAAGGAAAAATTACTTCTGTGATTAGTTGCTGTTAATCAGGATCACCTTGGAGCAGGGGAGAGGGGGAGAGTTAACCTTTCCAAAATACAATTACACAGGAGAGGAAAGGCTTGCTGTCTCCCCTTTGCCCTGTCTCCCTGTCTTTCCATCTCTCTGTGTCTCTGTCTCCATGTCTCTCTGGGTCTGTCTCACGTCTCTGCTTCATGTCTGATCCCTGACTATAAAATCAGTGTCCTATAGCAGTGGAATATGGACTAGAAATTGGAGAAGTAGCCAGCAAGGTCTGACAAAGAGAATTTTGATAAAGGTGACCTTCCAAGTAGACATGTACTTGAGTGCTATTATAAGACTAGCGCTGATTTCAGTCTATAGACTGAATAAATATCCCTTTGTACTTGCCTAAGAGAAGCTTTCCAAAATAATAAGTATATGACAATAAAATCTGGGGATCCTTACTGAATTTTAATCATTGGTGATCTGTGTACATCTCATTATTCACATCCACCAAGATCTTACAGTAGCTTGCTTTGAAACTTTCATTTTGCTAAATTTTGCTATAAGTGGTTAACCAGATGAGAAACATCGAGTGCCCAGTTGCTCTAGGCACTCCGGCTGCCTGATTTGACATCAATGAGCCAAAAGTGTCCCTGTGGGTGAGTCACTGTTGTTTTGGGCCACTCTCGCCCTGGGAAGCCCTCCTTCGTGGTACCCACTGTGTGCCCTTGTCCTGCCCCTGCCATACAGTGCAGACACCCGGCACTCAGAGCTGTCACCACCTGCTGTGGGGAATGAATATCTGCACTTGCTGCACCCCTCTTTGTGTATGTAGCTTATGTGTTAGAGAGGTCCTTTCCCTCTCTGGAGTAACTCAAAGGCTTCACTCTGAAGATGGTGTTTCAGGACAAATTGAAGGACAGGGCAGGAATCTGAGTATAATGTCACTTTAACATCAGTGTAGAAAAAAATTGTAATATAACTACCCCTCTTCAAGGATATTTCAAGCCCATGAACTCATATTTGCACCAGACTTCTCTGAGGGATGCTAGCCACTCAAGCAATAGTCATTTAGTGACAGAAAATCAAACCATAAATTATTAACTAGTGAAATTACTAATATTAATCATGAAAGCTTCTAAAATTTCTGACTAAAGACAAGAGAGTAAAAGTCTCTTTTAGCAGAAATTTTTGTGTGGTCATTCTTCAGCCAGGTTTGTGGACAGCTGTTATCCTTGTCACCTGAGTTATCTTTTCTCCCATTACTTTCTGTCTGTCTCTGTCCAAGTTTTTAGTATAGGTGCTGCCAAAAAGAGACTCTCTAGGTCTTGTTTTTATGTGGGTCTAATTCATGCTTTCTCTTTATGAATGTTCTTTATATCTCTGTGGTCCCATCTGATTCTTCTGTTCATGCTTGTAGTTCAGAGCATAATGGATAACAAAGAGGTCATAAAATAGCTTCAGTTCTCATTTTGTTAAGTACTTTGTATTTAAAATGACCAGTTACACAAACTCCCTAAACTTTATCACATGAATAGTCCTCAAAGGTAGTGTTGCAGACCTTCTAAAGTAGCTCTGAAGGGTCTGGGGAGATAGCTTGGAGGTCTAAGCGCCTGCCTGGCAAGCACAAGGTCCTGAGTTTGATCTCCAGAACCGCATACCATGCCACACCTGTAATCCCAGTGCAGGGGAGGCTGAGACAGGAGGATCATTATGAGTCCAAGCTCATAGTGAGACCCTGTACCAAGTAAATAAATAAATAAATAATGGCTTTGAACTTCCTTCTTTCCTTTCTTCCTTATTTGCTTTCTTCCTTCTTTCCTCCCCTTCTTCTTCCCCTTCTCCTTTCTTCATAGAGGTCCCTAGCTATGGATGTGATTACCAGAGGATTTGAGAGAAATAACAGCTGTTGATCTCTATCTCCCACTTCACAAATAATCTTGGGAATCATACTGCTAAGGTGGAGTGGCCAGGGTTCCTCCTGTGTACATGGTTGGCAACTACTAGGCAATGTCTGATGGTCCTTTGGATACCAATACTGGCCCTTCTCACAGCCATAAATGAGACAGAAGCCTAACCCTCCAAGGACATTTGCCTTTTATCCCAGCTAAACTAAGTCAGTATCAGCGTGCCATCCTCTTTAGTTGTTCTCCTAGCCTCATTCATGGCCACCTATTATATTTGTACACATTTGTAGTATATTTCAGAGAACTTCCAGTTCCTGGGCCTATCCTAGACCAACTAGCATCCTGGTTTCCCAGTGTGTTCCCAGCGCCAGCAGCAGGGACTCAAGCAGTGGGTAGAGGCGGCATCCAGAGTCCTCCCCACATCCACTGGCTTAGTCTTTGATGGATGATTGGAAGAAGCCCTTTGGTGATTCTGACGTAGGTTCAGGTTTGAGAACCACCAATCTCTCTTCTTCTTCCTGACATTCACCGCTACAGTTTCTTCTCATTATCTTAATTTATTCTAGACCTCAATCCTGAACCTATAGTATACCCTCCCATTCCACTAGGAACTTTTTGTTTAAGGTTCAGTAATTACATTTTTTCCCACCATATTCTAATAAGGACAATTTCTTCTGGATAAATCCCATCAGAAACCTGACAATTTTGTTTTATGTTTGGGTATTCTGCCTTAGATTAAAGAAGATTCTTGTTGGGCCTTCTGTAGATTTCTCTGACCCTATTTTGCTTTTTTAGCTGAAAATACTGTGGCTTTGCCTCTCAGGTGATCGCCATGGTTTATTTTGCAAAATTAAGGGCATGGCCATGGCACCAGCCTATTTGGGACTTTAGTTTTGATACTGGGTGCAAATATGCAGGGATTTGTGATATGATAGGGGAGGAGGGACAGCACAGCAGGAAACGCTGGGTAGCAGATTGTGCTGGTTGACTGGCTAAGGTTTGTTCTTCCTTGATGTCTTAGGAAGTCAAGGTTACTGTAACAAAATACTCTAGACTGAGTGTATTGTACAACAGAAGTAAATTCTTCACAGTCCCAAAGGCTTGAAAATCCAAGATCATTGTACATGTCAGTTCAGTCCTTGGGAGGACCCTTTTCCTGGCTTACAAACAGCAGCTCTGTATTCTCATGGTGACAGACAGAAACTCATCTCTCTTGTAAGGATAAAGATGGACAGAAAACTCATCTCTCTTGTAAGGATCTTTTCTTGTAAGGATACTAATTCCAGTGCACTGTCATGACCTAATTGGGATCCAAAAGTCCCCTCTCCTCAGCTCATCCTAGTGAAGTTAGGATTTCAGCATGAGAATTCAGAGAGGACTCAGACCTTTGATCCAAAGTGTTGAAGAGAATGTTCTTGACACCTGCAGCCTTACATTGTGGGCAGTATAAGACTCTGCATAAAAAATAAGTACCCATTAATTCTGGGGTCATGGGTACCTTGTATTTGTTGTTCCTTTTGTAGATTAAATGGTAGCTGTAACCTACAGAAAAACAATTCAGCCAAGTGGCTAGCTGTGCAGATATTGTAGCCAGACTGCTTGGATTTAAATGTGTAGCAGTTATGAGCTGTGTGACCATGGCCTGCAGTTAATTGCTCATCACTGGATTTCTCTTGTTATAGAATGCAGATGGGGCTAGAACTTGTCTGTGGTCATTGTCAGATGTAGCAGGTTAATACACATAAACTATCTGAGCACTGTCTGATGTGTAGGGGTGCTTTAGTTAATAGTTAGCATAAGCATTTTCTCTTAGGATTGGTGGGAGGTTACCTGTCTTGAAAGAATAGGCTAACTCTGAAATCTTGGATACTGACGGGGAGCTAGGCCCTATTGGAGGCTTTTATTTTAAACATATCCGCAAGGTTTCAGTTAGATTTCTAAAGTCTGATTACTACTTACTAACTTGGAAAATGAACTGAACCTATTTAAGTAAAGGTAATAGTTTTTAAACTATTTTGAAACTCTGTGCAATTTTGAAACTCCTAAATGAGGAGGTTTTTTATACATTTGAAGCAACCCAATTAGCATTAACAACCTTACTATCTATTTTAGTTGAGCATATAGTTTAGTTTTGTATTCCTGCTGTTAAAGTTAGTTAGATAAATGAACATCGTTAAACCATCACGCATTTATCATCACACACTTTCGTGTGGGGTGGAGGTGGGTGCAGTGTAGCTCAGCTGCGTCCTCTGCCTAGAGGTGCCTGGGCCTAAATCAACATGTGGCGTGGGCTGTTCTCCTTTCTAAAGAACTGGAGAATGAATTCACTTCCTGACATATTTAGGTCATTATCATGATTCAGTTCCTTAGTATTATAGGACCAAAGTCCTACTTCCTTGCTGGTGTTTGGCTGTGGGCTGTTGTGGACATGGCTAGGGTGCCCTCCTTCCATCTTTACAGGCAGCTGTGGACCCAAGGTTCCTTGCTGGCCCAAAGCTCTCAGCGCCCTCTTCTCCTTCTTCCTTTCTGTCACCCTTGCTCAATGAATCTTTCCAGTTAGCTCTTCAGGGAGCCTATTCTTACATTGGGCTTACCCAGACAATCTAGAATTATCTCTTTTAAACTCAGCTAGTTAGTGACCTTAATTGTATGCACAGAGCTTCTTAATGGAGATCGTAGATTAATATGTGATTGAACAATCAGGAAATGGGAATGTTGGGGGACAGCTTGAAGATTCTCTCAAGACCAGTGATGGCGAACCTTAGAGAGATGAGGGCCCAAACTTCAAAACCTACTTATTTATCCCAAAGTGCTAACACTGCAATTAAACCTACATACTGAGTTGTTAGAAAAAGTTATTCATACTTGAAACTAGGTGTCTTAAAAAGAAAGCCACACTAATGTGTGCCATAAGTTCACCACCACTGCATTAAACTATTCATAATCTGTATTTATCCTACTTAGCAGTAATATTATTTGGTACAGAAATATCAGTATGTTTAATGATAGATTATTGTCTGTCATTATGTTGGGGGGTGTAAATTAACATGATATATGCACATTGCTAGGTTTCTAAAATTAAACAATTGCTCAACTTCAAAACACATCTGGCTCTAAGTGTTGTGGAAGAGGTTGTAGGCGTGCTGTAAAAAGTTACTGGCAGAAGATATTTTTGAAATTTATATTTATATCTTAAAATACTGTGAAATGGTACATTTGTAGTGCTCACCATTTGTGAGGAAGGATGTTAATGTATTCTTTCTCTATATTCAACTCTCCAGATTCAAACTTAGGAACTGAAATGAACTTGGGAGACAAATTCATTATTTTTTTTAAGACTCAGAAGAAGGCATCAATATGCCATCACACATGGGGCAGAGGTGGATGCATTGTAGCTCAACTGCTTAGAGGTATATGGGCCTAAATAAACGGGTGGCATGGGCTATTGCTCCTTTCTAGAGGACTGGGGGGGGCAGAATCCAGTTCTAGGCATATTTAGGTCATTGGCCTGTTTGGTCATTAGTCATATTGGGTCATTGATCAGAAGGAAAAGAATAGAAAGCAGCATTTATAAAGCACTTTATGATTCACTTTCCACATAGTCACAATGTGTGTGTGTGTGTGTGTGTGTGTGTGTGTATTAATCTTTCTAACCTACATAGATTATTGTTTTCTGCTATTTACATGTGCTAGGATCAAGAATCAGGGAGACTAATTGGCTCAGGATCATATAGCTGGTCACTGTGAAAATGGAATTTGAACTGGTTTCAGAGTCTGCTTTATTCATCAAAGAATGGTCACAGGTCTGGAATATAAACTCATTTCTACTGTTTCACTTTAAAAACAAACATTTCTTTTAAATGCAGGATAACTGATTTACAAGTGCCTTTGAAATATTTAAAACATTTTAAAACTTCTCACAGAAATACTTTATGACAGTCAGACTATTACCAGAGTTAATTTGCATTTAGGATAGCTATATAGGATTAAAATTTTCCAGTATTGTAGAATTATTTTTAAATCGGATTTTCTTGGTACATTTTAGGTATACATAGCGATCACAATCATCATAGAGAATTAGTACCCGTACATTACGTGCCTTGTTTTTTTTTTTCTTTGTCCTCCTCCCTACTTCAACCCGTCTTCTCTTCTCCATTTACAAAAGCTTTGTTTCCTTGCTTTTCTTCTCTTCTAATTTGTTTCTTTTCCCTTATTTCCTTTCCCTCTTCCCTCTCTTGTTCCCTTGTCTATTTGAACATTTTTTTCCTATTTTATAACTAGGATTGTTTTTGTATCACTTTTGTACTATTTTAGGATCAGTTTTGTTAAACCATAGAATTAGCATCTCAATTGAATAAAATTTATTTGCCACAAAATGAATTCTTTCAAAATGGCACAGTTTACAATTTCAACAACCATTATTAAATACTGGAAATAATAATGCATTTTCTCCATGTAGAAACATCTTTGTAGCTTTAGTGATGTGATGAGATTGTATGTTACACTTTAGAATCCAGCTAGTCATTTCTGCTGTATAAAATATTCTCTTGAAAAGTAAACAGCTCTCCTGCTGCTTTATGTTTAAACTCCTCCTCAATATTTTACCCTCTGTTTTCTCTTTGTAGTAAAGTGTTGACAGAAAGCAACAGTATAGAGAGATAAAAATATACATCAATTAGAACAACAAATCACAGTGCAATTTTTAAGCTAAGTATTTTAGTTAGGGTATGAGAAACACAGCTGCAATAAGTGTCTGCATAGGAATTTCTTTTGAGTAGTTGCTAAAGTTGTATCATACTGTTTTTCATTGTATAGCTTATACTGAAGCTAGAAAATTGGAATAGGCATGTCTCAGGATAGTGCATCATTTTGAAAAATAAGTGTGAAGTAAAAACTAATGATTTTGCTAATATTTTCATTCTGTTCCTGTTACTTTTTTATATCCACAAAGAAAATATCATGGTTTTGCATTATTTATTATGATAAATTTTTAAAAATCTTGGCTTTTTGGAACTAACCGTATTACTTAAAATAAATTACAGCTTACATAACATGAATTTCTTAACAAAAATAACTTTAAAATAATGGTTTGAGCTGATAAGTACACATGATGAAGATTTGAATATTTGTCCATTCAGGCTAAACTCAGGAAAATTCATTTTCTCCCCCGCAGGCGTAAGCATAATTGAATTGTTTTTGATATGTTGGGAAATAAAGAAGAAGAAAAGCAAATCCCAGGCTTCAGGAAAGTGGCTGCTATCTCTTCTGTTTGGTGTTTATTGTTTGTTCTTGTATTATAAATAGGACTCCAGATTGGGCACTAAGGTTACATTTTTTTATAATTGCTTCTACCTGTTGGGGCTGAGAATAGATTGCTTAGATTTTATGGGATATCTTTCTTTTTTTAAATTTAATTTAATTTAATTTTTTTCAAACCAAATTGGTGGGACAGTTTCGATAATTAACACATTGCATACATTCTTCCTAGCGGTTAATTGCTGTACAAGAT